>WURV02124875.1:0-19274 GCA_011762755.2 Epimenia babai
GCACCATTTTGTTGTTGATATGTGTATTGTTTAATGTTGTTAATGAAGCGGGCTAAGGTGAGCGTCACTGCTCTTGCCCGATTCATGTTTCTGACTTTTATTGAAATAAAAAATTATAAAATAAAACAACTCGAATTACGACCTTATTTCACTCAAGTCAAACGATCTATGGTGACTCCACTAAATAAGCCTCGACTATATGTGCCGAAAATCTTATTAGCAACTTCGCTCCCAGCTACCATGCGTACTTGACACGTCCTTGACACAAGATGCAGCCAATTTTCAGGGTCATCATGCGGTATAGCTGTGTGAGTTAATTGATAAAATATACATACATTATGTTCCATTTCTGGATATTTTGTTTTAAAATTAGTGAATGTCCAATAATTTTTATTTTTTTTTTGAAAAAGTCGGTATTAATTTATAAAATCACACACCCACATGAGGAAAGAGTGTAGTCTAACCTACACATCGTATATCATAGTATAGTTCTGGCAAAAACCGCAATGCTCTTTTATGAAATAAAAACAAAATTGACACGATAAGGAGGCTGTCTGATCAGCGGCGATCGCCAGTCATACTTAGACACGCCTCCTGATGATTGACAGGGCTCATTTAGTCGATATTGTTATGAGTTGATCTTATTTAGTCGTCTCATAAAAAGGAAAAGGCGAGGTTTCGGTGCTACTATAGTTATAATTAAATGTCAGTCGCACGGACAACATTACCCTGTTACAACCCTAATATATTTTTATAATAAACCATTTTATGACGAATCTTTCTCGATGTCCAAGCACGAAAATCTTGCTCATTTCCTATCGTGGAAGGCGCGGGAAAAATCCTTAGTTCGTGCCGGTTCGAACTCGCAACCTCTCGCATGAAAGACAGCGCTTCTAGCCACTGCACCACTGGCGCCAACCACCTGTGAAGCTTATAAGCTCATAGCATGGATCTAGCCTACTTGAGTACCCTCACCCGCCACTCACGATTAATTCATGTAAATCACCGAGGCCTCGCCTCTACACTATTCACACGGCGCAGGATCACAACAATAGATCATCAGGTATACACAGAGCGTCCCCCCAACATGTATTTTTTTCGACGACTTGCTACAAACTCATAATTCAACGAATATACATGATATGGGTATCATTACAAACAACATTTGTCAGAGATATGGATATTTTCAGCGCAAAATGCCATCGGGACCAACTTTTATGTTCTTGGACATGAATTAAAAATTATGTAGGCTCTTTTGTGTCACTGACGTGTTTGTGTGTTAAGAGGGTGTGACGGCTCAGGGCCCCTACGTGGCCTCTCTCCCTCTCCACGCACGAGTGGGCCCTCCTCGACATATCACTTAGGGCCCTGCCATGAGTCAGCCTCAAGCTGTCGACCTGGGCAGATATTCGGTCTCTCAGTGTTTGCAAGTCAGCCGGGGGAGTCGTGAGACCATGGACTTCAGGAACCCCCAGAGGTAAAAGTCACAAGGGGTAAGGTCTGGGGAGCGAGGTGGCCACTCCACTCTATGGTTCAGAGTGATGACGCTATCAACAAAGTCTTGTAGACGATCTCGCACAGCTCTAAAACGATGGGTGGGTGCCCCATCCTGCGCCCACCACAGACGCCTAAGCACTCTCCACTGGTGAACTTCAAAGTTCGCCTCCAGCACAGGAATGATGTCGTTAGGTGGGTCACGGTATGGAATGTAAGGCTTGGTCCCCATGGCATTCTAACCTGTCTCGGGAAAATATCGATATGTCTGAAAAATGTTGATTGATTTTAATTTTTCTAGCTTATTTTTAAGAGAAATAGAAGACCTTTCTAATGATACCAATATCATGTATATTCGTAACATTATGAGTTTGTAGCACGTCGTCGAAAAAATGCAGTTTTGGGACGCTCTGTATAATATAGAAATCATTACTGCATATTCCTTATTCATTTACACAACAGATTGGAATCTGATGAAATGATATGGCGGTTGAATGCGTTGTAAGTGGATACGATAGCTAAACGACTGAAAACGGATGATGATCTATCATACTCAATGCATTTCCCACATTGCAACTGCACTCTCATTTAGCTAGTGGCATCTCCGTGATTATGAGAACACGTTCAAAACAGATGTTATTTCGACTTTGGTGGTCGACGAATCGTTGTTTTATTCGAGTACCTTCGGTAGGATGATCCTATCGAGATTAAGGATGTCATTAAAGTTTCCGACACGAGAGACAATACGCTCTGGGGGTTTTCATCATATTATGGCTGGGTTTACTCAAACGGTGACACGTGCGGGTTATTCGAGGCTAGTATACTGCAACCGGCTGTTAAAAGGCGCAAATGACAAAATAATTGGTTATATCACATATTTCAGAGATCCAAAATAATTTTATAATCCCTATCAAATTGTTATCTTTTTCTGGAGTAAGCATCTTGAAAAGTAACAACTCGCGTTTTCTAAATTTGTAATGCATGTTTTTTTTCAATTCCGACTACGTCTAATCAACAAGGTTTCGTGTCCACCCACAGGATTAAACGCCCTTTACATGGTTTTTGTTTTGTGAAATGAACAAAAGGATAGTTTCGCGGTCAATATTAATGCTGTTCATCCACATTGGTCAAACAGGGCGAGGTACTCGTATAAAACAATATTTATTTAATTAATACGCAATTTGAAATGTCTCAATTTACGTATTCAATATATCGATATACGAAGATCTAAGCGAAATATATTACTTTGTACAGTAATAATGAGACATTGAATACACGCATTTGCATTTCTGCTATATCTCTTAATAGAATATATTTTCGTAAACATCATAAATCGGGCACGTACTGTCATTTATTCCAGGTGTTGACCAGTACTAACATTACTGACAACGGACAAGCCAATAATTTTTTACGAATAAGACTGTATTTGTCATTATCAACGCAAATGAACAACTATAATATGTCGCTAGATAAGCTGAGACAAACACCTCTATAAAGTTGCAAGATAAGCTGAGACGTGAAACTTCTAATAAATCATTACTGGTCGACGCCACGAAACGCAACGATTAAACAATCTTTATCGATGCTATGTTAATGCACATTTTTGATTGGCGAACTGAGATTTTTTGTTAGGATTTTTATTTTTTGTCGATTTCAGCGTTATCGTGTCTTTGAGTTTGTACTGTCGGTTGTGGTGATTGCGAAGGTTGTTGTTGCTGTTGGCTTTGGAATTCGCGTCCGTCAGGGCTGCAAGGCAACGATTCCGTTTAATAAAGTGCCATAAAACTCATTTATCGAATGACTAAGCACAAACAGTACCAAAAGTTTACGGTAGAGTTGCAACAAAAAAGAGTTCCCGCAAGCCTAACGACATGAAACGGTTACTGTGACAAGAATACCCGCAACAATTTTCTTTAAGGTTAAATAAAAGTTATAAACTTATGATAACCGAAGAGGGCCGCGGAAATAACTAAAGTTCTAACTGCTTGTCTAACGGGTGTTTTGAAACTTAAATGGCGATATAGAATTGATTAAAACATATAAATTTCTTTTTATCTAGGAACGGCATACCTGGACCGATAGTCTGCGGTAGTTTTTCTGTGTTGATGACTAGACTGACTTGAGATAAGTATATGTTGGCTAAATAGTGGAAAACTGAAAGAAAATAACATTCACACCATGATAGATAGATTGGAGTTGTCGGTAGAATCAATAGAGCACTTTCAACCTGTACCAATGTAGACCATAAACATGCTTTGTATGTAGTGATTTATCAAATATTATCGTATTTATCAAACAATGCGTCTCCCATGACATTACTCACAATGCATTTCTCTTCTGTTGCACGCTCTTCAACTTTTATAAATAACAAATATTTTTTATTTATAATGGCACATTTTTTATTTTTTAAGAAGCTGAAGACGATGCAATAAGAACAGTATTTCATTATTCATTATATCGACATAGCGAGTAGATATATTTTTGCTGAAAAATCAAATACTCATACATTATAACAGAATAAAAAATATTCACGCAACAGCTGCATATTTTTATACAGTATTATAGAAATGGTCCGTTCACCTGTCGCAGCGAGTTTAAGCAATAGTTTAGAATTGTTGAGCAAAAGTAAGAGCAGATTAGTAAGAAGAAGGTTTCCATGGATGATGTTGCTGCATTTAACAAAATTTGCGATTGCAAAGCAATTATAGAATTGAAATGAAAAATTACCATCCCACGCATGATCACATTAATAATAAACGATAATAACACAGACATGGCCTATATTGATTATATTTTATTTTATTCATTTGTTAATAAATTAATAACCAATTTTCTCTAACAGACATAAACCCGCCAACGCTCAGACTCGCTCTAAAACTACCAACCTTCATGAATATTTAGGTTATCCTTTACTGATGTTCGGTAGAACCTAAGACGCAATTTCTTAGCTAGCTCCTCACCCTCTTCTCTGAAAGTAGAAAAATCCTTACTCCATACAACAAAGTTCACTCCAAATATTTCCCTAATTTTGATTTACCATTATCAGTTACCGTATTACCTTTGCCAAAGAGGTGTGTTTTAATCGTGTTTGTCTTTCATTAGATCGGTTAGTGACATTTTTATGGAGAGAGATAGAGGGAGAGAAGGGAGGAGGGAGGGGAGGTTGAGGGGAGGTTGGAGGGGGAGTTGAAGGGAGAGGGAGGGGGAGAGTGAGAGGGAGGGAGAGAGTGAGTTGTAAACGAACTTGCATAGGAAAATCTGCAAATGTTCAAATACATTCAATAAGATTGACCGCCTAAAGATGGAGAAATCTATTAAAGGGTAATACGATAATGTCGCAATGAAGACAAGGTCAGCACTCGTGTAAATCGCAATTTTAAGTATTCTGAGTATTCTGATAGTGTTATTTATTCATTAATGGCAGCAACTATACAAAATGTGAAGGTTTTGACAGACTAAAACATATATTTGACTTTGAATCGTCCTTATATTTTCCAAAAAGGTTTAAAATATTTAAATTTATAATCTCTCTTTTCTCTAGACTTATATCCAGTCAATGAGAACGGTTTTGTTATATTGACTAACATCGTTATCACAGATTCGTCGAGCAAGTCGATCTTGTTCTGCACCAGGACCATGGCAACATCACCGACCTCCTCGTGAACCTGACAAACATTGCCCGCTACGAATAGCCATTGGTTTGTAGGTAATTATTGTAAATTGCACGTGGAAATCAACTGAAAATTTATTACCACTTCGCTTGGTTTTATTATTATGTGAAACCTCCGGGTCTTCGTTCCACCGAATTCGATATTACTAAAACACATGTAGGGTTGTAGGATATTTACGCCCGCTTAAGCCCAATTTTGAAGGTTGAAAAGACAACTCGGTGTGTTACAGTCAGCCCGGCAGCATTTGTAAGCTTGCATATCTATGTAGCATATAAATTATATCCAATTGCTTTATACACATTACCTTTTCCTTCCACGACTCGATGGCTTCAAAAGAAGATCGATCTGTTGTGGAGAATGTCAGAACGCACGCCTGCGCACCTGAAAGAACGATGCAATTGAAGGTCCACCAAAACTGAATTAAGTCATATACAGAAATAATTAGTTTTTCATCGTTTAGCAGTCTTAAAAGTTGTATAAAAACGTGTTATGCAAGTATCTCATTACACTGACGAAAGGAATTTTAAATTATTGTGAAAATAATGCTGACGCAAAGGAATAATTAATATAGATGATTTTTTTTATTATTTGACGATATCTGCATATTATTACTGCTCACCTCTGTAATATGCTTTTGTGATTGCATCGAACTCTTCTTGACCCGCTGTGTCCCACAGCATCAATCTCACGTCTTCTCTGTTAACTCTAAGGAGGGGAAAACGGTGTTAAGGTTTAATAAAAAGAAGACTATTACGGTAAAATGGTATTGATAAAATTCAAATAGCTATCAAAACGAATTTAAATCGCCAGGCTCCAAAACCCACTGACTAACTAGGCGAATATCAATTGAACAAGTGTACAGCGGTTCGTGTCGAGAAAAGGCTGAGGACACCCCGAGGGGAGAAAGATCTTGGAAATCGTTATCTTTCATTGTTACATCTTAAAGTTGTAAACCTTTGTCACTTAACAGTTTTCTTACTTCACCAGCCAAATCACACGCGCTTTGCAGCAGTTCTCTACATTTTTTGCTAGACAATGATGATTAATGTTAATCCATTAATCTTTTGTGAATAAAAATTATGCATGTCAATAATACTTAATGGAAAGTAAAATCATTGAAAACATAATTTGTAAAACCAATTCAAAATCGTAAACCTTTTGAACACGATAATTGAATGTACTTTTAATAAACTGTTAAAGTAAAACAAAAAGTGGGTATGAAAATTACTTCATTATTTTTCGTTTAACGCTCGATGACTACGAAAGAACTAATAATAAATAACTTTATCATGTAGCAGATGCACATTAGGTAGAGGAAGACAAAACTAATGAAAATTCTTCTTAATTTTTGTACTTTGTCCTAATGAAGAACTTCCGTGACCTCATGCACTTTCAGAAATTTTAGGGTTACTGGGTCTTTCTCCAAAGACCTGTGTATTTCTATAACAAACACACAAAGGAACAGAGAGGATTACAACTTTATTATAATACCCTAGAAAACAATTGAAAACACACCCTATATTTCACTGTACCTCTTGCGTAAATTTCACATTTTAGTAATATCGTCAGCATCTAGATATTTCTGTGCTTCATAATGAATTTTATTGTATTTTCATTATACCTATTAACTCACGTAAATATAGGGGGTTATGTGGTAATTTAATGGCAATAATTTTTATTTCCCAAAAGTGATTATTTTTGAGTAAAACTGAAGGTTTTCAAACTTGGGCTATAGAGAACCACCTCAGGTGGATACCACAAATTTTGCACAAAAATGTTCAAATTGGACCCACTGTTCATGAAAATGTCCATTAATGGCAGTACTTCGTCACGAGAATTTAGGACGGCTAGAACCCTTCTTCTCATTCCGGGGATTGGGTTCTGAATCCCCGCCATGGGTACCCTACACCATTCCTCGTGAAGTGCCGCTTCTAATTCGTCAAGATCTTGTACTGGTGGATTTATCCGGTTGACTCCTTGACCAATCATATCCCAGATGTGCTCAAGAAGATTAAGATCGGGACTTCTTGCTGGCCATGGTAGATGGTGATGGCGCTGTCTTACAGAAATTCGATAACTTCCCGAAATCTGTTGGGTCTTGCATTGCCATCAATAAAAACGGCACGTGAATTAAGGACATGGTCATCGAAATGTGGCACCACTACGTTTTCGAGGATTTCGTATCTTTGGCCAGTTGGTGTTGCTCAAATTGTCTGAACGTCTAACTAACAGTCATAAGACACATTGAACCGCCGATCGTTATGGACCCTCCGCCAAATGGTACTTCTTCGCTAATGTTCTTTTGTTCAAAAGCTGCACCACATTGCCTCCAAACTCGAACTCCGTGGACTCTCGTCTGAGAAACGAACCTTTCTCCATGTCCGCAGTTTTCAGTGTTGCCGATGCATACACCACTCCTTTTTGCCAATTTATGGAGCCGCTTTAGTTGAATTCTTCGTACCGGTCGTCTGGCACGGTAACCGAGATTCCACGGCCGTTTGAGTACAGTTCTTGTAGAGATTTGACCTTGTATCCGCCACATGGATCGTAAAGAGTTACTACTGGCAAAAGTATGTCTTCTGACACGTCTGTCGTCGCGTTCGTTCGTTTTCTTAGGCTTCCCGTCTCCCGTACCCCGCACGATCTTTGAATATGATGTGAGAATAACGAACTGAGTCGATATTTTTATGCATAGACCAAAACTGACTTGGGAGAATGCAAACTAACATTTTGACAACATTTATCATACCTAGCGATAGTACTGTTGTGAGCTTACACAGTACATAGGCTTCACAACTTGTGGCCTCAAAGTATGCATAGTAATGACTCGTGCATATTAACACTAATATATGTCATGCAATGTAAATTTATATAGGCCTACCTTTCAAAAAAATTATAAATGTATAGGGTGGGCCTGAAACATCATATATGCTTACTGTATTTCTTTCTCGAGAAAGTCGACGCCTATAGTCTTCTTGTACTCGTTTGTGAATATGCCTTTACAGTATAGCTGGATCATGCTGGACTTGCCCACTGCCCCGTTGCCGACAATGACGACCTTAATCGCCGTTTCGACATCCTCCTCGTACATTCTTCCCGTTCACACAGCCATCGCCTGCAGTGCTAAATATACAGCAGACGTCAAGTAAAATACACTGAAGAGAACATAGCATTTATCGACGGTATATGAAGACGATTAAATGTTGACGCAATAAGCTTGTGATGCTCTGATCCACGACTTTTTAGGAGTCTGCGCGGACGTTACATTCCTTGTGTAACTTAAAGGCCCTCAAAGGTTGATTGCACGGATCCAATAAATATTTGAAATTTCCGATATTTCTGATATTCAACGGTTATTGAAATCTGATTGGAAACCTCAGCAGCAGTCCCATCAGCAGTTATTGTGTGCGTGCTGAGTTTATGGGTCTAAAGTGAACTAAGCCCTTCAAATTCAGAGGCTATAAAGGAAAGTTATTGTTAATATTAATCGATTAAACTAATCATAAAGACTTTCCGGGCCCACTAACCCCCATCTTGGGCAGCGGTGAATGTGTATTTTATATAGCTACAAATTCCAAGATTGCGAGTTACTTTCCTCGCAATATACGAAAAGACGTTTTTATGTCTAAACTATAGCACCAACTACACCAAAATGCTTTCTTGCTAATTAACCTTGTATAAAAACCATCTTCCTAACACAGCAATATCAACCTCTCTCGATAATATAAAATTATTGTGAATGTATCGGGAAACTGCAAATCGGGTTGTTACCTCGTAATCTACTGCGATAAAACCGAGCACATGTACATAAAAATCTGTATTAACTCGAGACTAGTAAACTAATCAGCTTTATTATTTGAAATACGAAGAGCGGGGTGGGGACCTTCCAGCGATCCTATCGATTTATCGTGACAGGTGAAAGTGAATGCAATAAATTATCGGCCTTGTTTGTCAAGATATCACGAACAAAAACGTTACTACTGTCTAAAAATACTGGCGCAGATTAAACTGTCTGTTCGACCTGGCTACTGCGCGTTACAATAGATATCCCTGTGGATAGAGCGCAGCGTACCTTCGCAGCTAGAGAAACGTTTGCTTGTTTCAACAACTGGTATATACGCTCCTAAGTAATTTTCCTATCCAATCCAATTGAGACAATTTCAATCGAAGACATGTTTAGACATGATTGCTTAATTTCCACACATTGGCTCTGATATATTAGCCATAACTGCCAGAAAAATAACGGAGAATTACTCACAATCTAAAATAACGTAAATCGCTCATCAAATTATGAAACACGACGTGTTGTAATTAGATTTATATAGAAAACAGATGTAGCCCTACAACTCATAAATGAATTTTGCAAGCTATCGATTCAAATTTAAATGACTTTCGCGACCTACAAATAGGCTATTGGGATATGTAGAAGTTTAGCCCTATAAATATCGACACGCTCCACACAAACGTTACTAAGTAATTCGCAAATTACCTTATAATTACCTATAACATTCAGTCACGCTTGGGCTACAACGTCATTTATCAAGATCGTATAGATGTAGAAGCGCGGAGCCGAGTGTTTAACATGCGTCGATTGATTTCCGTCAACGCCGCAAAACAAGCGTCGTAAAAAATAATGTTAATAGGTACATACCTCCGTCAAATGCAAATTTATCGTGTCGCGCATTTCCGTTGAGGCTCAGAAATAAACTATTCTTATATAGCGTAGACCTTGTAGAACTAAGCATCCCCATGTGTTGAATGCACTCTTTGCTCGTGGGAAATACTACCTTCACTATGAGAAAAATGAGGTGACACCTTTTGAGACTAATTGAATTTATTGAATAAATTTATTGAATAAATTCAATTAGTCTCAAAAGGCGTTACCTCATTTTTCTCATACTTTACAAGACTAATACGGCTACTTATATTATACATTACTACCTTCACTGTTTTCGTACGCACATACGCACACATCCCCGCCCCACACACGCGCACGCATGTACACACTCGCTCACTCGCACATTCACGCACATACCTGGTACATATACACATTTATATTTACTAGATATAACAATTATTGCACTCACCTGAACTTAGCGTTGAAATACCAACAGAATCACTAAATGTAACCACCTAAATTTCTCATGCAAATTGACGGCCAAACAAACGAACACGCAAAAATATATATCGAGCGTATATTTCGGTTACTTCATACGTAGAGAAATCATTTAATACGTGTCGATTGTATATGTAATTTTGCTAGTAATTTTACGGTAACCTACGACGTAGTGTACTACAGTGTACTATAAGGGGAAATCTGCGGACGTAATGTAATATAGTGTCAATAACGTACACAATGAACGAAAAATTCATAGCGTTCACTTTTCTTGTTGCGGTCACCGAAGCGTGACGTCTACCTGTACAGTCGCGACACGCCTAATGGTCACATTTGTCCGTCACATGACATTGTACAACGAGTAAAATCATGGGGGCATTTTCCATTGTGAGCCTCAGCGAAACTTGATTTTATTTTTGATTAATTCACGAGTGTAAACCTAAAGGAGTGCGAGATATCCCTGTGGATATAACGAGAAGCGCGCAACGCCAACGAGCTTATAAAATTACAATCACCAGATCGGCTACTTACTATGCAAATGCATATAGAGAACATAGTAGATTCCGCGATATTAATTAATATAACAGTACGGATATATTACTAAAACCGCACCGTTAATACGCATCCAATTAAGTAATCAATGCTAATTAGTAATTGTGATCTTCCTATATATAAGTAAACGCACCGTAGACGCTAAAATGCTCTATTAATAGCCACAGGTGTCTAATATGATAAGTTTTCTAATGCGCACATAATGTACGTACGTATATACGGTTAATTAGTCGATGTATTTCATACAGTGTTCGCTCTGAAGTATTGCAGCTGATTCCACCAACTCTGCCGGCGATGTGTCCAATGAACTATCGACAATGATTCCCGATTCGTATGTATTATTCTAATCATAAAGAAACTTTACAGTTGACAGGATCAGTCTTGTCTGGTATATAGTCATAAAAAACAACCTTCGTCCTTTATTAGTGACGTCGCATACGAAAACGTAAATACAACAATATTCTGTGTGTACCACGTGTCAGTACACGCAGAAATTAACGTAACGTCACGTGACGCCATGTGTGACAAAGGTATGTCTGTGTGTCACGAATACCTAACTGAAATCAAACAAAACAAATATATGCAGTGTCATGTGACGCAGTTTCTACGCGCTTATCGCATGTCTTGTGACGTCATACACCACGTGTTATCCTCCCCGTCAGCATCAATGAGGCTGTACTGAGAGTCGTCGTCAATTTCTACATTCACGTAGACCTGCCAACGCAAGACAAACAGCAAGTTCAGGCCACACACCGGAAAATTCTTATGCAAACAATAAACACGATGGTATGAATGTAATTGTATAATATATTAATATCATTATAACGGTGTGATCATTTAAGGTGTAATAAACAACGTAAATAACCTGACTGGTGTTGGTCATTTTCGTAAGAGTCTCGCACAGTCTATGAAAATCGGGTCGATCGTTAGGGTTTTCAGCCCAGCATTGCAGCATCAAGTCAAATCTGCAGGTAAGATGGATACTGACTGAACAGCGACGGTAACTGAGGTTAATACTGCGTGATAGAAATATCCTCAGAACCGACTATGGATGTTTTCGTCAACCACTTACATTCATTTTAGCCATCGTTTCCCATTCCCCCCCAAAATATACTCGGCATGCTGCATAATGGTGATGGATTCACGGAATCACAAAATTATTGTAAATTAGCAGCGTGGTTCACTGATACGACTACAGAATATTGCTTTACACATATTTAGAACATGATGTCGCGATTCGTAGATTTTAACTAATATTTTTGGTTATGATTAACTATGATTATCCGTCGTTCAGAAGAATGTCTTACAAAACTTGAGCGCAGCCGCTAGGTTGACTCATACGGTGACCCTCGTGTAACAGAGAGAACAGTCGTTTGGCGTCTATGCCCGGGTACGGCGTACCGCCCAACGATACCACCTCCCACAGCAACACACCGAACGACCAACTAAAACAAACCAGACATCAAACATTAACGTTCAGTAAAATAATGGCATGCGAAAATCGCAATATTCATATGCTTCATTCAGTCTAGTAGTTTTTTCAATCAGTAATCCGAGACATTTAACGAGTCATCCATATATGTTAGATGGATCTTAAATATTCATGATTTACAATGAATCACTATGTATGCCTGTGTAGCTCAGCAGTACAGATTCTAGTAATAGTACCGGGAACAGTGAGTAAGGTGAGTAAAGTAGGAACGCTAGTTGATTTGCGAGACACCATTTCGAACTCTTCTCTATTGATCGGATCGTGCACACTATACATACTTCACAGCGAACTCACACGTCGCTTTTGGTCGAGTAAGTGCTGTTGAACAGACTCTCTATCGCCATCCAGCGCACGGGCACTCGGCTCTGCGAGATACCATAGGGAAGGTACAAGCGACATGACATCACATCGACATAGTCCCGTTATGGATGCAACAAAAGCAACCTCATTAATGAATTTAATGATTAGTGATTAAATTGATTTACTAGGCTCTTGTCAAGACGTGACGAAATCAAAAAAAAAATAAAAATCCTGGAATGTGACGTTCTACGAACGAACATTCTCATCAAAAGCCTCTCAGCATATTAGTGACGTGCACATATAGAGCATGTTCATATATTCCATAAAATCATCTGTCTTCATCAGATATAAGGATTTCATTTCATATAACAATGACAGGTCGTGTGTGTTTACATGCTACGCACATAATAGCGGCGTCTCACCAACGATGTTTTGACGTAGGTATCGTCATTACGCGACATTCCAAAATCCGCGACCTTCGCGACAAGCCTCTCGTCCAGAAGGACATTGCGAGCAGCCAAGTCTCGATGGATAATCTGACAAAATATTTAGCCTCCTACAGTCGCAGTAAAAAATAAGACAATTAGCATGCACCGTTAATGGGATAATTATGGTGGTTCTGAAGTGGATAACTGGAGAGAAATGCACAGATAAAAACCACAAACCCCGAGGTAAAGGTTTATCCTGTGAATTTCTCTCCAATGAGCATGCAATAATTTTTATGAGGTGAGAAAATGACAAACGTGAGAATATTTTGCAATATGTACTTTATTAGTGACGTCTATACTCAAACTTCTATTGTAACACTCCGTATAGAAGCAGCGGCTATCACTTCTCTGAGTCTAAAATGTAGTATAGCGAGCAACAACTGTCACTTTTCTGTGTCTCTCCTACTTTTTTGTAGGCGAGGTGCGCCATCCCCCGCGCCGTGTCAAGACCGAACTGGAGCAGAGTGTTTTGTGACAAAGACGATGTGGTCGTCATGTTGGTGTAGGTCTGCTGGTTGGTTAGGCGGCTTCTCCGGAGATACGTGCGTAAGTCTCCGTTACTTGCGTATTCTAAAGCAACGTGTAGAACCCCTGCAAGAGTAATATCATCATCATAATCCCATTGCATTCCCAGTTTTATAGTTGAAATATATTGTAGTTATGTAAGTAGGTACACTCAATGTAGACACATCGATGAACAGACATGATATTACACAAGATGAAGTAAAGGAAAACGTGTTTATACCAACCTTACTTTGTTACTAAGGTTCTTCGGTTGTTACTACAATGGCTCACACGGTAACCCACATATCTATGCTTGAAATTATTATTAAAAACATAACGAATCCGCTAACAATTACGTGAAAAACATATCGTGTAAAGCTAGTCGGGTTTACATGGATAAAATCTGGCACGATATGCAAGGTGCTTTAAAGTAGGGGAAATACCGCGGTTGAAGGCATCGCCATTATGTTGTACTAACTGAATTACCGTCAATGTGGCACGATCCAACAAGACAGATGACATTTTGATGCCAACCGACCTTCTTAAGAATCTGCACTTCGTTCAGAAAATCAGACCGATCCGTATCTGATGCATTTTCTGAAAACAACAATGTCGACCGCACGTCTTGTAATCTAATACTCATTGTAAATACCCAAGTATCAACGACCGTGTTGGACGGTTGAAATAGCTAGAGTGTAGCGGAACTATTTTAGCTACGACATCCATCTTTTTGAGTGTTACTCAAACTATGTTCTATACTCCGTGAGATGTAAAATTTTATTTTGTAGGTTTAAGTCCATAATCGTTGAAAAGCAGAAATATAGAGACATAGACTGTGCTGTCAACTGTAGGCGCATTTATCGATTCAGACTAGAATTAAACAATTTAACTGCTAATAAAACATTTACCCTTCAGTGACTTCACCGCCACGCACATCTTTGTGTCGTTTTTTGTGACGTGACCCCGAATTACTTTTCCAAAATGGCCGTAACCCAGTAAGTCGTTGGAGAGGTGGAAGTTAGACTTGTCAAGTCCGAAATGATTCGTGCGAATTAACGGTTCGTACGTGTTGATGCAATCTCCCACGCGTTCCTCTGATTCCTGACGATATTTATGACAAACCATCGTCTAGTCACTCTAGTAGTGCAATCATATTATATTAAGACCGCGTGGAGCTGAATATCGGGCCGATCTTTCTTGTTACAAGTTTGTTGTTCATATACAGGACACGAAGAAAAATGAAAATAATTTAAAGATCAATAAAAAAATTATGTCGCAGCCTGTTCTTCTTACACTCGTTAGTTTATAAAATGATCGCGATTTTCCAGGTAGAAAATCTAGGAAATTTTTATTAATGTGGGTTAATGTAGTATTACTATTACCTTACGTGTTTGATAAAATAGCAATTACTGTGAGCGGGAGCGACATCAGTCCTATCGATAAAGTAGTACAGACACGTCCTTATTTTGGTTATGGTTGTGCTTTGTTTTACACATATGATTATACATTAGAGTAAGATTTCAAATTGTGATCAAAAACATGTAAATAAAAATTACATTGTCTAACTAAAAGCCACTTTAAATGATTAAAAATAATAAAGCATGCATTAAGATTGTCACAAAATACCGGATGAGATTCGACCAGCGCTACAAGACGCCTCCGCGTGGTAGCTCGATTCTGGCGCATGCGCATGTGGTAGAAGATGGCGAAGAGAAGGAGAGACGTTATTACAACGAGTGTGACGACTAGCCCAGGGAGTATAACGTGACTTCCGGAAATCCGCGTATCCGCTGATGTAAAGGATACTATGATAAAAATAAACATGCGTGATACACTAAACACATAACAGATAATCAGATACGTGGCTGTGAACATTATCATCTTTATTAGAGGGAATATTTTAAAGTTAAAAGCTAAAATTCACTAATACGCTGGTATGATGAATGTAGATTACTTACTGTTCTGCCATGTTTTAATAGTAGTGATATGTTATTCTATGTTATCTTTGCTCCTGGCCTCAGTATGTTGGGATACACCAAGTCAGTTTTATTTTAGTTAAACGAGCCTCAATTTTTTAAGATTAAAGGTAATTTCGGCGAATTATAATTCACATTCAAAAATAATAGACTCCTACATTAACGAACCTGTTTTGCACTGATCACCAGACCAGCCGCCCACACACCCATCCGTACATACACCCGTTGCGGGGTGACATTCTCTACCTCCTTCGCAATGCCCACATCTCGCCGTACAGTTCACTCCATACGACCCGCGGCGACACGCTGTTACATTCAAACATTCTGATCAAAAAGGTGGTATAAAAGTAAAGTGTGTACCAGTCATACAACAATGAAGACTCATCGCAAAATGCGTACTTGTATACGCGCGATAAGAAAAAATTCCTTGATTTTTTGTGACAGTTCAAAAACCGTTTCCCGAATCCAATCCGTGATCCGGACAACAACAAATACCCGAAAATCAATCATTTCTTCATTGGCCCCTTTTGGATATGCCTACAAAATTGCACGTAAATCCGTTCATGACTTCTGCGTTACTATAGTCACCGACAGATAAACCGACGAGCAGAACGACAAACAGCCAAAACATAACCTATAACTTACTTCGTTGGTGGGGGAGATGGTAATTACTATCACTGTATATATACATATAGGCAGGCTACAAAAGCATGTTGGTCTAGCATTGCGATATTTGTCTATTTATTGTACAGCCAATGTCACAGTCGTGTAATATTAATTTTATCAATGCATTTCATGGAATTTTTGTGATAAAACTGTTTTCGTACAAAGATGTATAAGATGATTTTTTTGCTCTTATGTCATCGTTGTTACTGAGGCCTTCAGCCAGATACTGTGAGATACAAAGGCTATTTCATCATGATGTCTGTCTGTTTACATTTCCACCTATTGCCAGTCCTTATTTCGCTTTCCCATTAAGGGACGTCCAGACTGTGTTGGCCTAGTGAGTGGCGGTTTATCAGTTATCACCCTTTCATGTATTGTCCGACTCCGCTTTAGTCAGGCAAAAATAATGATGTCAGCGAAATAACCGCATCGTGGTAACACAGAACGCTGTCGACAAACTCGATGCTCACCTGACGTACAGGTGCGCCCGACCCAACCTGGCACACATCCACCCGTGCAACGTCCGTCTACATGGTGACAACTTCCGTTTCTGCATGAACCACACTTGAGAGCGCACGAACTTCCATATGTACCAGACGGACAAGCTGCAATGCATTCCTGATTGATAAATATAGAAATTTACTACCTTGATAATAGCAATAGTTGCCTTGCAAAGGTAGAAATAACTCACGACAGTGTAATACCATGCTCTAAGTTAAGGACTACACCGCAAAGGTTAAAGTTACTTGTTACCAGCGGTTGATAACAAGTCATTTATTAATACCTCGTCTCACCACAAAAAGGCTTGCGTAGTCATTTAAGGTCAACACGACTAGAGCAAGTGAAAGTATCTCCACAAAAAGAAACTTTGAATGATGTTGATAGGTAGCTATACGCTCAAACCTTGGCCACATTTGTCGCCAGACCATCCGTGGCTGCAGCCATTAATACATTTCCCAGTGATGTGGTGACAGGTTTCATTGCCGTGACAGTTTTGGCAGGTCAGTGAGCAGTCGACTCCGTGTTTGCCAGAATTGCATTCTGAAACATGCATACGACTCAAATTCGTTGGTCAAAAGACTCCATCGGCCACACGATATTATTGTTTATTCGACTCTGTTACTTCAACGACTTTATCAGCTGTACAACTTAATCGGTAGTATGACTCCATCCGTTACACGACTCCATCAGTTATATGACTCCAACGGTTATACAACTGTGTCGCTCAGGTGACTCTAGACTCCATCCCTTATAGGACCTCACTATTTTAATTATATGACTCATCGCTAATAAAACTCCCATTGATCATACGACTCTATTGATGATAACTTTAATTATTTTAATCGCTTAACAGTCATCCGACTTCGTCAGCTATCCGGCTTTATTGGCTACACGACTTTTTCCGGATATAGGAGTTTATCGCTTACATAACTTTATCGGATACGTATACGTTGCCACCTGTTACACGACTCGATCGGTCTAGACACATTAATCGCGATTTATATATTTATTTACTGTATCGGTAAGTGGCTAGTAGAATAGATCTTTGACTCACTCGTATCACAGTTCTGTCCGTACCACCCAGGCTTACATCCACCAGAACAAACGCCAGTGACTTGGTTGCACGGTTTCCCGTATTTGCACTCGCCGCACGTGAACTTGCATTGGTCGCCATAAGAAAACGGCGCGCAACCTGGCCGATATCGTAGTTACGACGTTAATGTAACGTGTTAATGTGATGGTAATAAGGGTAGCCCATGTGGTTCTATGAAGAGCTGGGGAGAAATGCAGAGAAAAAAGCCTATACCTCTGATGGGACATTACAGGTATAAGTTTTTCCGGTGCATTTCTCTCCATGTAACGCATTAGATTCGGAAGGCGAATAACGGTATCATGGCAGCAAAATCATGCCCTACATGACCTGACATTTTTCTCAATGTTATTATGAACTATAAAAACTGCAAGCATGACAACCTTAGTAATTCCCTGTGGTGGAATGAACGCGAACTATCACTGCTTTGTGCGGTATTAAATTTATAAACTGTCGCAAGAAAGCGCGCTCCAACCACTGACAACTGGCACCTCGAAGGCTAATTTGCCTAAAAAGCTATTGAGCATGTATCGCCATACTGTATAAAATATAAACACGCTATATGTCTTGTCCGCTACACCTAATATCACATGATCCTTAATATACTGAATTAGATACACTAAGTAATATTCGTAATCACGGAGGAATATGAGATGTAACCTATTTCACGCATATACTAATGCTAAAGAGTAAAATGACGTGCATTAGTTTGACGTACCTTTGTCGCAGCGAGATCCAATCCAGCCAGACACGCACTTGCTTGGGCAGACACCGGTCACTCGATCACAAGACTGGTCAGACAAGCAGTGACCACAAGCGTGTACACAGTTCGGACCGTAGCGGTACCGCCGACATCCTGCAGGGCGAATACATTTTTTTAAATCCTTAGAGATTGTTACAAATTGTTTCTAGTAAAATCATACTCGAGTTAGGTAACAAATCTAGGGTATGTGATCGTATCGATTCATCTAAAATTCGTTGAGTTTGGTACAGTTCATGACGGGCGATAATTGTGAAATAATCGCCACACGATACTCTCCATGTTTTTAGTAATGGCAACTATGCAGAGAGCAGATACCTTCGACACTCACATATCACCTGCCAAAGACGACATCAAGTGTTTACCTATTTTAGAGATTCCAGCAATCCGGGATCATGACTTGCTGAAGATCATCGCAGAAAAACCGACGGGGGGTGGGGTGCGGTGCGGTTGCGGGAGTATTGTTTCTGCCACTCGACTAATTCTACTCATATTTTTCCTTGTGATAATTTTTACATCGGTACGTAGTATTAGATTTGTTGCTTAGCTATCTCGGTACGAGTTTGATAACAAAGACAAGAATTTAGGAATTTCGTCGTGCATCGTGGTACTATCCAGGCTCGGACGTCGCAAATTAGTGACCAGAGTTAACAGGTGAAGTTAG
>WURV02124986.1:0-19271 GCA_011762755.2 Epimenia babai
ACCAGCTGCCACATTCAAACTGCTGTCAACATCGTCAGAGTCTGATTCCTCAGTGTCTTCATTGCAAAAATATTCATTATCAGAATCAGAATCGGCAGTCAGTTCAGTAGCTAAATCCGCCGCTTGCTGCACGGTAAATTTCACGTTTTGCTTCAAAGGCGCCGCCATTTTGCAATTAGCGACCCAAATGACAACAAAAGCCAAGGGCAGTAATGCCTATTCGTTACCGTGACGATATATTGCATGTACATGTACGAATTACGGCATAATACACAGGAGTAACGTTGATCGTACATGTACGATGTTGGCAAGCAACAGGAAATTCCGTTCCTCGTACATGTACGAGGATGGCAAGGGAAGAGTTAAATAAATGATGGGGAGCTAGATGATTGAAAAAAGAATTCCCACAGAACTCTCTTCATAGGCTTCACTTCATAAGCTAAAATTGATCCCACTGGTGACTGTCAACGTAAAGAGGGTTCGGGTAGGCCTCGCAGCATTCGGACGCAACAAAACATTGATTTGGTTGAGTCGTTAATTGCAAGTCAAGAAGACTCGCTTGGTTCACACAAGAGCCCAAGAGAGATCGCTAAAGTTGTTGTAATACATCCGTCATCGGTGCAAAGAGACACCAGGCAAGATCTGCGTATGAAAGTCTACAAGCGCAAAGAAGTCCGTAAGTTAACAGATGCTAATAAGCTAAAGCGTTTATAACATCGCAGGTTATTAAGGTGCGAAGGAAGTGTCAACAGGATATGGTTCACCAATGAAAAAATATTTCCTGTCCTCTTCTGTAAATACACAGAACAGTTGCATCTATACAACCACGAAGCAGAAGAAAGACGTCAGTGCAAAGCGATTACTTTATGAGAGGGGCCCACTTCAGTGCGTCTGTAGGTGTTTCCAGTCAGGGTATAACGCAAGTTATCTTTGTTGAGCCAGGGGCAAAAGTCGATTGCCATTATTACATCTACCATGTTCTAAATGAGGGACTGCTGCCGGATATAAGACAAATTCCAGATCATGATTTTGTTTTACAGCAGGATGGTGCTACAAATCACACAGCACGCAAGACACTAACTTTCCTGAACAGATTGAGTACATCAAGAAAGATTTGTGGCCTCCTAATAGCCCGGATTTTAATCCAGTTGATTATGCAATATAGGGCGCACTTCAGGAAAAGGTGTACAAAGAGCTAATATAGAACATTGCACAGTTACAGCAGGTCATCGTGGACAAATGAAAAGAGATAACTTTGTCACTCGCTCGGTCCGCTCATCCCGTAAGCGCTTGTGTGACATTGTCAGGACTTGCGGTGGATACAATTGAACAATTACGTATCTGATTATTGACAATCATAGTACTTTTTCCATTATCAATTGCGTCTCGTATTTGCTGTGTCAATTTCATCAAACAGTTTGATTCATGAAATTGAGAACTTTTATTGCTGAGCTGTTTTGGCAAGGTTTGTGATGTCGTCAATATAGCACCAAAAAAAGTAGTGTTGCCTGTGTTCGGTAGCTTGTAATCTATAGCCAATCAGTGACATATGTTGTAAAATGTCATCATCTTATCAGGAAAAGATTTATATGCAATATAAAGGGGAAAATATTCTGGTATCACACCCAGTTGTGAAAATATACTTAGTACGGTGAGCGTTATCACTTTTTTTGAGCCGCCTCTATATAATCTATACTGGGATGGTTTTAAACTACACCCAATCATGCACACGTACATTGAGGAGCTGCTTTAGTCGCTTCCTAATAATAAAAAGGCGGTTTACAACAAATATCTACTTTTATTTACATGATTATTTCACCTTCCATCATTAGACCTCTGACTAGAAATATTTAAAAAATTTGTTTCACCAATACATTTCCTGATGTTTGGAAGAAGGCACTAGTGACTCCTCTCCCGAAACCCAGAGATAAAAACTAATCCTTTTAACCATCGCCCTATCTCCTCTCTGTGTATTATTTCAAAAGTAGCGGTTAACAGTTATCTTACAACAAGTTTGTTCCTATTTCAACACTAACGAGCTCATCTCCAATCGACAATACAGGTTTTGACAAAACCACTCAATGCAATCTTTACTTTTACTATTAACTAATAGATGGCTATTAACTCTTGATAAAATATTAGGTTCTAAATTTTTGTCACTAACTGCCTTTCATATTAAGACAGCATTTGACTGTGTTGATCATTCACTAATCTTTTCTAAACTTGCTAACCTCTTCAAATTCCATCCTCTCACTATTAAACTCTTCCACAGCCACCTAACCTCTCGTTCTTAATGTGTAAAAACTAACTGACTGGCAGTATTTCACAATCTCTCCCGGTCACAGCAGGTGTTCCTTAAGGTTCTCGTCCTCGGTCCTTTAATATTTATCATGTTTATTAACGATGTTACTAACATTTGTCACTGCTAATCTTTTTCCAGATTGCATTATTGGAGAGATGGGCAATACGCCTACTAATGCAATTAACAAGACAAACAGTATCTTACCATCTATTACCAATTGGTATATTCTTCTAACCTAATAAAGCTAAATTTGGAGAAGACTTCCACCTTAGTTCTCTCTAACCAAACTATTAACACTGATGGCTCACCTCCTGTCATTGTTAATAAATATAGCAGTTTATTTACTGAACTTATGAATTATTTAGGATTGTACTTAGACTGCTAATTCAGTTGGAATGCCCATGTCATCAATATTAAAAATTTAGTTCTCCCACTTATCTGGCGATTTTCACAAATACATCGCCTCATTGATCGACCTACAGCGCTCAGATACTATACATGTGTAATTCGCCCTTATTGAATATGCCTCTGGTCTCTTAATTAACTCATTCTGTGGAAATAGTGAAATTCTTGAGATTACTTATGCAAAATTGGTGCTTAAGAATTCTCTTTCTCACAATGCACCTCTTCCACTCTAGTACGATCTATTCTATTCCCTCTCTTCCATTTCTCAATGTCAGACGTAAATACTTATTTCTCTTTGAAATTCATAAGCTAATAACATAATACTATCATTACATACTAACTTTTTGAACATCTCTTTTACAAATCACTCGCTTCATTCCAGTTCTCATAACATTGTCATTCCGCGCATGAACAAAGCAATAGGTCAACGTGCTTTAAGGTATCTTGGTCCCGTAACTCTTAATAAATTAGAGAATTTTATTAAAATGGCCCCCACTTTCTCCAATTTCAAAAAAATGTTCAAAGCTATTTGTATATGCCTGGTATACACACATATATGAGTATGTGTATATGTGTTTAAGTGTGATTGTATGTATGTGTGTATGTATGTATGTTTGTGTTTAAGTGTGTGTGTATGCATGTGTGTATGTATATATGTTTGTGTTTAAGTATGTGTGTATGCATGTGTGTGTATGTATGTATGTGTGTGTATGTATGTATGTGTGTATGTATGTATGTATGTATGTATGTATGTGTGTATGTATGTGTGTGTTTGTGTGTGTATGTGTGTATGTATGTGTTTATATGTGTTTATATGTGTGTTTGTACGTGTTTGTGCGTGTTTGTGAGTGTTTGTGTGTGTTTGTATATGTGTGTGTGTGTGTATATGTGTGTGTGTATGTGTGTGTATATGTGTGTATATGTGTATGTATTTGTGTGTGTATGTGTGTATATATGTGTATGTGTGTATGTGTGTTTATATATGTGTATGTTTGTGTGTATGTGTGTTTATATGTGTGTGTGTGTTTGTGTGTGTTTGTGTATGTATGCGTGTATGGGCGCGCGCGTGCGTGTATGTATGTATTTTTTCATAGGCTGATTACCGAAGTAATCGTTATGATAGGCTATCCTGGGCCCTACACAGAGCTAGTCTATTAATGTGGTTAACATGACAATCTGATTAGCCTCACTTATAAGGGGTGGGGGGGGGCAAAATACCTAGTGTGAAAGACCCGCCGATTCTGGACAGACAATTGACCTTTTTCCATACACGCTACTGGGTCGAAATGTCTATATATGAACTACATATGTCCCACACTCCGCTAAGTCTATGATAGGTCAATGTTTTTATTTACAATGAGATGACTTGATATAAGTGCCGCCTTTGACACTATCGATCATTCTCACTTGTCTTAAATCTTGATTAGGTATTGTCGGCAATGCTCTTGCATGGATCAAAGATTATCTTCAAGACCGGCGATATATTGTAAAAACATCCGACTTCATATTAAGTCCTCATCCTGTCCCTTATGGCGTCACACAGGGTAGTGTACTTGGTCCTATACTCTATTCCATGTTCACTATCCCGTTTGGCAACATCATCGATAAACACAGCATTGACTACATGTTCTACGCTTACGATACCCAACTCTGGCTATCTGTCCACACAAAGTATCCCAAATCGCTTGATACATCACTAAGAAAACTAACTCTATGCCTCGATGAAATTTTAGACTGGATAGCCATTAATTAATTAAAAATTAATCGACCGAAAACTTAACCTATGCTCATATCATCACCATTCTCTACTACACCTCCTCCAGACATCTCCATCAGACATTATCTCTCAGACCTCCCGTTGCTCTCCCATCACTCCAGTTCTCCGGTCACTCCACTGGCTACCTGTCATGTCTTGTATAACCTACAAAATCCTTCCCACTTACAAATGTATTAATGACATGGCTCCTTCTTATCTGTCCTCGACAATCTCAATCATCACGTCCATGCGCTCAACTCGCTCGTCTTCTTCCCTCACACTTGCAGTCCCTCGGACAAAACGTATTAATTTTGGGGATCATGCTTTCTACGCTGCTGAACCCCGCCTCTCCAATGCACTCCAGCCTACATTCTACAATGTACAACTGTCAGCCAATCTAAAGCAATCTGTAATCACATTTATTTAGCATTGCTTTCACCAGATAGTTCAACAGTACTTTATCAATTTACCATGAATCAACACTTTTAAAGAGAGATTGCCTGTTTCTTTTTTGACTGCATAGGATTTCCTTTTTTCAATATTCCACTTTCCACCGTATTATTCAGCATTGTTATCTATCTCATGCTCACTGTAATGTACATAATTGTATCTAGCATTGATCTCTATTACCTGTATACTGTTGGGTGTTAATTTTATATAATTTAGGTAATTATTATTGTCTTAGAGCATTAGGCTTTATGTAAGGTGTGTTTGACAGCTCTGCTAATAAGTACACTTTAAAAGGTCAATTTCATCTCATTTCATTACCAAGAAAGGGTTTCTCACTGAATGGCCCCAGTGGAAGAATAAAAATTGTTGATCCAATTTATTGATCATTCATCTCTGATAAGAATCTTTAGGAAATCTCATACGTTATATGAGTATTCTTAATGGAATAACCCACAAGGTAGTGATTTGATTTCCAACTCATGAAGCCAAAACTTTTGCATTTGAGATTACATTACTCTTCCAGAATCTCATACTGTGATAAGCACTCTTTCCATTTTAATGGTTTATAATGGAGAAACAAGTATCCTATTGCTATATTGTACATTTATGAGGCTTTTTGTATCAAGTGACCTATGCTATGTTTTAGGTTACTGCTACTGAATATCACTCAGTGGAATGTTTACTAGAGTGTGGAATGAATGCTTTACATTTAAATGCCTACTGTGTGTACACCACACTGTACATGGAACATGGAACAACTATACTAGTACAGTCTAACCTGTTTAAATCACATGCACGGGGAAACAAAATTTTCGTTAAATTTGCCGGTTCGTCGAGAGAACCGAATTACTCTAAACGTCGTAAATACTTTACACTCTATACTAGAATAGATCATTAAATCATTAAAAGAAAATAAAGTTGACAGTATTTCGATGTTTATTATAGTTCATTCGATCCTTTATTAATACCACTGAGTAAATATTACGTGTGATATATTTTATGATTAATTATAATAATTAAAAAATTTCATTCAATTATGATTACATTTGCCATATTTCGCGTCTTTCCAATTACTGCGGTGTTATCTCCCATTGTGCATATGATAGACTTATCTGTCCAATTACCATACATAGAAACTTACGACCAAGCATGTATACACATGTAAATAAATAGATTTATATGAACAATCTCATGAGTTTTTGCTCACTTTTTGGTTAGGAATGTAAATTTAGTTTGGTTAATAAATTTGAACTGTTCTGATTTTGTCGCCCATCGATGTTGTGCATTGTGCTTGGTCATCATCCTCGACAGATCGGGTAAAAAAAGAGGTTTTATCGACACCGAGCATTTTAAGCAACTTATTATTGTCAGCGTTGCATTTAACATCCTTCGCGCTGAACCCGTTCAAATTATTTTCATCGGCATTAGTTAGAAATGTATGGAAGAAACAGTTTTGAATCGTCTGTCGCGTGAATAGAGACCATGCATTTCACAGGTTTTTTAGTGTTCCATACCATGTTTCGATGTATCTCAAGCCTGTATCAAATATTGATACAGGGTGTGGAATGGTAAAAACATGTCGCGCAACATCGTAAATATCATTAGGATCAAACAATCACGGCTGCATTAAACTGTGACATAGCTCTAGATTAGTATCGCTTTGTTGAATGCGCCAGTCGAGTATCGGGTGCAGGCGTCTAAGACTGAGAGGTGACGACGGTCAAATTACAGATTACAAATAAGATCGATGAAAATATCGCAGTTTGTGTGGAGTACCCACCAGATCATTCAACAAGCTTTGCAGCACTGAAACAACTTCACAATAATTCACCTAAACTTCTTTTTAACTCAGCATGAATACTTACTACACGTAATAGAATCATAAATGGATTAGTGAAAATAGGACTAGAAGCCATAATGGAGCATACTTTTTGGCAATAATATCGCAATGCCAATATTGAGTATTGCAATATATGTGACGCGACATTCCAAAACCCGGCGTTTGTCGGGTTCTAGTTACCGAGATATAGGCCAACATACGAAAGAAATGGAATTTTCATCAAATTTTTGTTTTTGCATTTAATGGCTAGTCAAATCTATTAAGTTTCATTTCCAAATGTTCCCATGCACGGGAGAATGTTCTAACATTGATAATAAACCTCTTTTTATGAGGCTATCTCATCAGAAATTATTAAAATCGGCTTAAAACAAAGAGAATTCGTCTGTTTTCATCAATTTTTTACGTAGATACTCCCCCTTTTGACCCAGTTTTATTTGGTATCGTTGGAAAGGTCGAAGCCTAAGCAATAAGACGCTGGCAATAACTGGTCAATCCGTTCACAATCTATCCAATGAAAATCAGTTTAACAACACCTACTTGAAGCTACTTTAATTAGGTCAAACCATGTCTGGCACGCCGATTGGTGGATTTGACAAGGGGGATAGTTTTACTTTCTGTTTCGTTTTTGTATCTTGATATTGAAGTCATCGAATACATTGTAATAACTGCGTTTAAAAGAGTTTTATTTTTATTTAATGATCTATGGCTAACTTGATTGCTAAAGAATTGAATCTAGCCATAAAATCTGGCGTAAACGACGACGATCTACAATTATCGATAGAGGATTACTTCCTAAAAGACGAAGATCGCTCTGAATCAGAGTCAGACACCGGGAGCGAAGACGGTAATTCAGATTCAAACAACGAGACACCATCTACTTCTACATACGCAGAAACGACCCTGCCAAACGAAGATGGGGAGGAGGGAAAATCGTTGGCGTTGAAAAAAGCTGAGGAGTATTATGAGATTGCTGATGTACCCGAAAAGTCGTGCCACTGTCATTGCAAATTGTTCAACGGTGGTTCCTGTCTCAACCAGTTTGAGGAACTAGAGAGAAAGACTATTAGGTAATATTTTCAAAATAGACAATTAACATACTATTTATTTTTATGAGTCACAAGTACTCATAGTCTGATTTAAGTTTGTATTGTGCAGTATGTGAAAAAGTTGCATTAGAATCAACTGATGTGATCATAAAGATATTACTTATTTTTAACTGAATAATAATTATATAAAATACTCTCACATTTTGAAAAAATCACGTTATTCCCTCCCCATCAATTACATAGAGAAAAAATCTCAGTCTGACATTATAATTACTGCATTTTAGTTGTTGTTTACGGAGTAGCCCATGACTTGGAAACATTGTTACCAAATTGTTTATAATTCGTGCAATTTTATGAGAAATTCTAATAAACTGTATTTCAGACTGAATGCAATGGAGCTCTCTCCATCAGAGAAAGATATGATGCTGCTCGGCATCATATTGGCAACCGTCAACACCAACGACATGACAATGCGTTCGAAAAAGACGAATGTGGAGAGAAAACGAGACCGTATACGATGCTTCCATTATGACCATAAACAGTTATGTCGTGAGGCATTCCTCTATCTGAAGGACATCGGCAGAGAACGCCTCACTAATCTCAAAAAGTGGTTCAAGGAACATGGCCTTGTGCCACGACGCAAACATTCCGGTAAGACACAATCTGTACATCAGTCAGAACATTTCAGGCTGTCGGGATGGATTTCTGTGAAAGATCAGTGAGACACATTTTTATGATAATATTGATTAATTTTCTTTAGATATACATGATTTTTTGATTTTGGACAATTGAGATATTAATGATAGTATCTGTAATAATACTACTGATAATAATAATAATAATAATAATAATAATAAATCTTATAATCATCAGTGTTAATGGCTCTGAGGATGTTTTACATGGAATCGCAATTTATATTTGCTATATTCAGGCGTTATTTTATTTTTAATATTATTTAGTAACTACTCATTTTATTCCATGGGGAGAAATGCACAGGAAAAATGTAACCAATCGTGGGATATTGCACTAGTTCACACCACGTCAATAGAGCCCTGTGGAACACAGCTGTGAAACTTTTGACATTGGGTTCTACTTTCAGGAGGGCGACAGAAGACTGCCCTCAGCTTTGACGACATCAAGCGCGTGTATGATTTCTTACATAATTATGCCAGCCAACATGCTCTACTGCTTCCGGGAAGGGTACCAGGATTCAGAAGAACCGATGTGAAGGTGAGTTACATAACATGATGGCATGATTTTTGTTGCAAGGGGGTATAGCAAGTGGACTGTACTGTGTACAAGCTCGCTATCATACAAAGTATTCAGTTATTGTTATTCTCATTTTTTGGAACATGCTACGAATTATAAAATGAAGCAGTGTTTTTCTTTCTTTTCAAGGTGATTTTTCTTTGTATAAGAGCGAATATAATCAAGTATACTTGATTCTTGAACTGTACACAATATTCCATTGATGTAAAACGTTTATGTAGAACTGTGTGATACTGTATTTTCATGTCAGATACTGCCGACAAGTGTCACAAAAGTCGGGTTATAGCATCTCTATAAGACTGCATCCCAAGGCCACCGCATCGTTGCACTCTCATCATTCAAAGAGACTTGGCAGCGTTTAGCGCCGTACATCATCGTGGCTAAGCCGATGAGTGACCTCTGCTGGGCGTGCCAGCAGAACAACACACTCATTGTGCGAAGCGCAAATGTGAATGAGGATGAGAAGTCAGCACGCCTCCTCAAACAAGAACATCATCTCAACGTAGCCGCAAAAGAAAGATCTTTTTATACGGACTGTGTGCAAAAGTCACGATTGATTGCCACTGAGTGTGATTTGAAAGAGTTGGGCGAGACCCTACCTCCGCACACGACCTTTCACTACAGTTTTGACTTTGCCCAGCAAGTTATGTACCCATGCAACCCCCTTCAGCCTGGTCCGATATACTTCATGGTGCCTCGCCGCTGTGGCATCTTTGGCATTATGGCTGAAGGTATATCACGTCAGGTTAACTACCTGATAGATGAATCAGTGTCTTGCGGGAAAGGAGCTAACACGGTCATCTCCTTACTACACCACTTCCTCGAGACGTACGCTGTCAGGGAGGAAGATGTTGTATTTCACGCGGATAATTGTGCTGGGCAAAACAAAAATAACTATCTTATATAACTATAACTATTTTATATTATAAAAGACGCGGGGTGAAGTTGTCAATGTGTATATAATCACAAGTCATATCTTGAGCGAATAGTTTATTTAGGTTGCTGTAATTATTAATTAATTCTGTGAATATAGACTAAGATTCTAACCACTGGATATATGGAAAGATAGATATTATAAAATAATCTGTTGGACACAAAAGTGCCAATAGATTAATTCTTTTTTAACACAACGACATTCTAAAGGTTCTAAATATAATATAAAACCGCGGAGTGTTATTGCGTTTAAACTTTCATTAAACAATTGAATTATTAAATAAAGAAAAAATCATAAAAAGTGATTACAACTTTGCAACTTTCTCCTAGCTACAATCTATTTTTAGTTAGCAGGCACCGGGTAAAATGGCACATTCAAATATATTAGTAGTCGAATATTATTAGAGCTATATAACATACCGTACTTTATTTTACCAAAGTCGTCCAATAATACCGTAGGGAGTCCTTAATTTTCTGGCTTGTAGGCATAATATGTAGGCAAACAAAAAGGCAAGGTTTTGATGCCACTTTATAATTAAATGTCAGTTGCACTTTCAACATTACCCTGTTACATCCCTAATATATTTTGATAATAAACCATTTCGCTACGATACTTTCTCTCGGTGTTCAAGCGAAAATCTCCCTCATTGTTCATCGTGGAAGGCGCGGGAAAAAATCCCTGGTTTGTACCGGTTCGAACTCGCAACCTCTCGCTTGAAAGGCGACGCTTCTAACCACTACACCACTGGCGCGAACAAAAGGTAGTTGTTGTTTTTTGAATGGTAATTGCGAAGGTAATTGTGTGTCCGTAGCTCAGACGGTAAAGCGTTTAGCTGTCACGCCTGACGGCCGAGTTCGGTAATTAAGTGAAACATTAATTAATGTATCGTCAATGCCATTGTGTGAACTTTCGCCAAATATGAAAACTCAATGAGGAAAAAATGCGAACTCCTCCTAGGGGATCCACAAGCAGACACATGTAAAATGTCAGAGTTATTATCTACCTGTGTTTTGTGACGTTCGGCCGATAGTCTTACTGGTTGCCAACGGGCTTTGTATATAGTGTTATAATCGAAATAGCCTATTATTTGACAGCAACTATGAATTATATGTAATGAATGAAAATAATGAAATAAAATCAAAATGTTATTGTATTGTATTACTAGTTAATACACAAAGTTCAGCAACAACGCTCTCAGTAGTGTTCGTAAAAACAAAAATGGGCCTTTGTAAAATTATACCACCGTACAATACGCGCGCATCAGTCGCACACTCTTATCATGCAGAACATGCTAATAGAAAAAAAAACTTGAATAAAATAAAAAAATGTACATACATATTCTCAAGTACGTCCCATCAGAGGTAGAGGGGTTTTTTTCTATGCATTTCTTGCAATAAAAAGTACGACGTTCGCACACATATTGACCAAAATGGAGAAGTAATAACTTGGAAAAATGCTCGAGAAACGTTCGCGAAGTTTATATTGCAGACATTGTTTCCTTTCTGAGGAGCTTGGGGAATTCCCACAAAAACGGAGTCAGTTCGCCGCTGCTCCCGCTAAATGATGAATTCTTCTCTATCAAGGTAATAATTAGTCCAATTATATCAACGTGATTTCTCAATTAGTTGAGAGGCAGACGCCAGCGTACAAAAAGAGAGTCACGAACAATACCAATCATGTTTTTCATTGTATCTCGGGTGAGGTACTTCAATTACTCCGGTCACCCTAGCCATAAGTACAAGTGAAATGTATACTTGGCAACACGAATTGATATGCACTGGGATATATGAGATGATATGTGCTCGGCTAAATAAGCAATATCTAGCGGCGTGCTGTTTCCCCCGCGCCGTGCTGCTCACAATGGCCGCCGTGGTCGCCTCATGTCTCGTTTTACCCGAAGAATCTCCCGCCTTTGGCTATTGGGCGCAAGTGTGTCCATTTTCACGGGGTTCCATCGGGGAAAACACCGTTACCACGCTCCACTGCATAGTGAAATTGAATTTAAGCTCTTTCTAACTGTATGCCAAGCTCACTGTTCCCGTACACCACAATACATACCGAAGTGAATCGAACCAATTTAAGCATAATACTTTCACTACCAATTATACATGACCAGTATACACTAATATTCACTGCAAAAGACCCATTAGTGTATTAGTGCTAAATTATGTGTGCCATTTTCTGATGATTCATAGGCCATATCAATGTTTTTAAATAGTGTACTTATTAGTGTAAAGTGTGTTAGACAGCAATGCTATTAGTGCACATTAAATTAAATATATTGCATGTAATTTTCCTTTCATTTCATGTACTCCTCTTCTGAGTAACACTAATCATTATACACTACTAAAATACACCATTTCATCATCTCTTTAATGTATTCACACAGTAGTGTATATAATACATGGCTATAGATTTCTATTAGCGAATAGAATTATTAGCGACATTTAAGTGATTTTTAAAGGTAGGCTATATTAGGTGTGTATACAGAAGGTGTTAACTCGTTAATTCGCAGTCAGCAGTCAGTCACGCAAAATACACATATAAGAACCACTATTTAACATACAATCACATAAAATAATCTTATATATACAGTCTAAGACTTATTCTTGAATAACATAATATTAGTTAGGCCAACTAGCGCACATCATACGTTTGATGACGTGTGCAGTAAGCTGGCTCGAAGTTTTCCAACAAACTCGTCTTCCGGTACTCATTGAATCGGTTTTTAAAGACGAAACAAAGACATATCAAAGGGCCCCATTCACGTAAATTTTCGAAGCTATAGTATTTATTATAGTGAGCGGTCCAAATAACTTTCGTAATGTAATTACGTCGCTATTTTATAGCTCAAAAATTGAAATTTACCAAAAAAATAAGTAATATATCCGAAAACATATGAGCAGGGGAAATAAATCCAAATAAATAAGCTTTTCTAATACGCGTTATCGCCTTTTATTGTTCAACCAAAATTTCAGCGAGAGAGCAACCTATGAAGGGATGCATAAATACGCCATTACCAAACTTTACGACTATAGCTGACTATAGTGACTAATCACATCGGTTTTGAATTTGAACAATATGTCATTCTGTCAAATATACCAAATAATCTGTTCTGATTAACTTGGATAAAAGTATTGTAATTATAACAAAGTAGAGCGAGTCGTCAAAAAGTGGGCTACCTCGTCATCTGGTCTGATTACGATTTATTTATAATTGATTGTGGTATTTACAGTTTTTATCGAAAGACACATTTCACGGTCTCTGGGATTTTAATGACCTCTCCAAAACTTCGCGGTAGCGGCGTCGACTTTTTTCCAGTAACAGATCAATTCGCTTTTGTCGTACGTTTTCCGGTCGCATCGACTCCAACACTCTCTGCAGGGCAGATGCGATGTCTTTTCGTATTGAACTAATAAACGTCTCTCTATTGTCATTCGTCTCCCTCGAATCACGCAGCAGTTTTCGCTCCTGACGCTGCTGCTGCTTAAGCACGGTTTTGTGAGCTAAGATACGACGCATCGAGGCATCCAACTTCTGTTTGACGTCCCATTGTCGTCTCTGTGAATACTCAAGCGCGTGAAGAAGCGATGCGTTCCGCATTTCGGTCACTCTCGCTTCCATCGCGTTGCGCTTCATAGCCCACTTCCAGTTAGCATCAGCGCATCTTTCGATATTACGCTTTCGGTCTACATAGGCGTACTGATCCACCGACAATCCATATAAACTCGCGCGTTTCGACGCCTCCATTCGTGATATCCTCATTTTGTAGATGTCAACTGTAAAAGTCCAACCTGAAAAATCAAATTAATATTTAAAAATGAATGCTTGGGGGCGATATCCGTAAAAACTATCCCTTCTATATGCTTCATAACAAACCATTATCTACCAGGTAACTGTAAAAGACTGAAAAGTGTACGTAGGCCTATTACATAATTCTTTAGGTACTTAAGGAAAGAGGTTAAGTCCCAACCTATATTACACTTAACCTATTGCGTAAATGTCTCATTTTAGAAATAAACATCTAGATATTTCTGTGCTTCATTATGCATTTTAGTGATTATTATACCTATGAAATCACGCAAATATAGGTGTTATGTGGTACTTCCTAATATTTTTTCCATGAAGTATTCATGTTTGAGTAAAATTAAAGTTTCTCAAACTTTTTTGCTTCAGAGAACCACCCAAGGTGAATATTAGAAATTGTGCGCAAAAATGTTCAAATATGACCAAATGTTCATGAAAATGGACATTAATGTTAGTATTTTGTGTAACCACCACGAGCATTCAGGGCGGCAAGAACCCCTTTCCTCACACTGGAGATTAGGCGCTGTATCTCTGCCATGGATACCCTACGCCATTTCTCGGGTACTGCCGCCTCTAATTCGACAAGATCTTGTACTGGTTGATTTCTCAGGTTGACTTTTCATATCCCAGATGTGCTCAGTTGGATCGAGATCCACGTTGCCTCCACACCCGAATTCTACGGTCGTTTACATGCAGAAAGCGACTTTCGTCTGGAAGACCAACCTTTCTCCATGTCCGCAGGTTCCAGTTTGGTTGGTGCATACACCACCCCCTTCTCACCCGCTTGTAAAGCCGCTTTAGCTGAGTTCTTTGTACTGGTTGTCTGGCGGGATAACCGAGATCGCACAGCCGATTGCGTACAGTTCTTCTAGAGATTGGACACTGTATCCGCTACAAGGACCGGCTAGTACTGGCACAACGATGTCTTCTGAGGTGTCGGTCATCGCGTTCGTTCGTTTTCTTGGGTCTCTTGGAGCGTGCACGATCTTTTACGTCACTAGTCTCTCTGTACTTGTTGATCAGTGTATCAATAACACGGCGACCATCGCCCAACTCACGACTGACCGCAAGGTTAGACATGCCAGTGTCCTTCATCCCTATAAGTCGCTATCTTTGTGCTATTGATATTTTTCTGCGAGCCACAGTCGTTAACACACGCTCTAGAATGAATATGGTGTGAGAATAACGAAATGAGTTGACTTTTTTTATACATAGAGCAAAACTGACTTGAGAGATTGCAAACTGACATTTTGGCCAAATTTATCATATCCCGTTGTCGTAGGCTACTACTGTTTTGAGCTTACGTGTTACATAGGCTTCGCAATATGTGACCTAAAAGTGTGCTTAGTAACGACTCATGTATATTAACACCAATATATGTCATACGTTGCAAGTTTATATACCCTGTAAAAATGTATTGGGTGGGGCCAAACTTTCCCCCGCGGTATATATCAAGATAGTACACTTTATTTCCCTATGTTTATTCAGGTCGGCAGATCTGCCACGAGCACAATGATTATGTTGAGGTTGTGTGGATGTGCACCACTGTTAAACATATGTTTTGTGTATTTCCATGATAGTAAATTTTCACAGTATTTCACGTATTTCCGTGATAGTAAATTTTCACAAAGAACTTTGCGAATTTTAGGACGAAAGTCGATGGTTTCGCCGGTTGGAATTGCGGAAACCATCATATTTTTGTCGAAATCAATTTTCACTTTACCTAATAACTCTTGTCCGTAGGCCATAGTCTCGCATAAAAATCATGGCCCTTAAGGCAACTCTTCGAAGAAACGGTTGCCCAAAGATTTTGACGCGCCACTTTTTACGAGTACCAACAGCAGACTCATCAGACGAAAGGGAACTTTTAGAAGCACTCCCTATACTCGGGCAATAACTAAAATTAGCACATGTGACAGAAAAAAATTAGAATCAGATATCGCAGTGATTTTCTTCCGAGTCATTATAAGTGCGTCATCTCTGGTGATGTATAGGCTCGTGATAAATAAAACCCAGACACCCTTTTGGTTCACGAGCTTAATGTCAATTGGTTAGGTGTTTGTTACCTTTCTTATTTTGCGTCTTTTACGATAATATCGCATATACCATATTATTTTTAAAACAGCACATCGTCGCGAAATAGGCCAAATTACAGTTATTATTCATTACGGGCAATCTTTACGTTACAAACATAGTAATGCATATAGGGCCACTTTTTATATTTAGTCAATTGACCCCGGGTTGATCTTTTGACCCTGAGTTGATCTTTTGAAAGAGTGGGCCGTATTTCGACAATACCTCGTACACAAAGCGTCTACCGTTAATGTCACAAGAGTAAGTGTTCAAGGTGGTTCAATATTGTTTCGTCAAATATCGTTTTAGTAGACATGTAGGAAACAATTTTAATCCAATGCAGATGCCTATTACCGAGTTTAAACATCGTACAATGAACACACTTACCTTTTATTAGTGTCGTTTGACGAGTCGAAAGATTTGATTCTTCAACCGTTTGTTTTGAGATCGATTCTGACTAACTTATATATATCAGCGCGCTCAAGGAACCTTTGGAATTCAATTATTAATGTCTGTGTTTAAATACTTTACGTAGCCTAATAAAAAGATAATTTTTTATTACCACATCGACGTCTGCGATAGGTTCGAATTCATGTGACGACATGACAGAGACGACTCGACTTTTATGAGCAAACAAATAGGAGAAATTCGATTGGTAGTTGGGTCATCGAGGATGTTTACATAGACGATATATGCTGGAAAGAAACACGTTTTCTGATATGATACTTGATATGTGGGTAATCGAAAATAATTTACGAAATAGGTCGCATTAAGCAGTCGCCATCTAGAAATTAGTGCGCAGATTGTATCAAGCGAACGTCATTGCCTATATATAGACTTTGTCTAAGTGGATATGAACTGAAATGTTAGGATGTCGCTTCGGTGGTCATATTGGACAACCGGACTGGTTATTCGGAGGTTGCGTGTTCGAGCTCAACCAAAGGCCATACTTTGCCTGTAAATTATTTTCTTTTGTAGAGAGGATTAGTATAATCACTGATGCGTGTCGAAATTTCTTCTGGATCGGACGGTTACCCGGCTATCAAAATGAGCGTTTATCGTCGTCGCTGTTTTGAGTCTGGGAAATAAGTCTGGGGTTTAAGTCGCGACTCTGGTAGTTCGTACAGATACGACGCAAAACTTCTAAATCTTGTTCGTGTCACAACCGATCGGGTTCTGAGCCCAAGTGTCACGTAGAGACGACCACCAGAGCTGTATCAAGGATCAGCTAGCGAACGATGGCTATTGAGATATTAATACAAACGTAGTTAATATTTTCCGATGTCCAACTGCGTAGCTAAACGTAACGTTAATGGACGAGGAAGCCGTAATGGTATATTTAGGCGTTAAGGTGGGAATTTTGTCATTAATGCCAACATATTGCTACTGGAGGCATCTAATCTGTAACATGTGGAGTCACTTAAGTGCATACGTTGTAACAGTCGAAAATAAACGTAGCAAATGTACAGAAACATCTTTAATTACTGCATAGCAAATAATAGTAATACATTATTATATTAATATCGATGGGTGGCTCACATCGAATAACTAGTCACTAAGATATACATCCGTCGAATTCTAAGTAATCAACGTTTCTTCAAATCACAACCGAATCGAGTCCACATGATCGCAACTCGCCGCCAAACGGACTAATTCCATTCGCCTGTTTACAAAGAGAAAATTCGTCGCAGACTCGCAGGTCAAATGAAAGTAAATCGGTACGCTGTACGATACCGCGTGACGAGGCCCGTCGTAAAGTACACACAATACATAAACGACACTATGTAAAGATGTAAGATATTTACACTGTGGGGAAACTCGCATTTAAGTAATTATTCAATAAAAGGGAGGTAATAAAAATAATTATTAGATAAAAGGGAGGCAATAAAAATAATTATTCGATAAAAGGGAGACAACAATAACCCTGTCGACTGTTTTACTCATGATGGCAATCTGAAAATTAGCCGCATTTTACGTAATGTTGAACTTGATATACCCGACCAGGTATATACAGTCGGGTGACTTTGGGTGAAAATATGAATCGGACAGATTCTACGAGAATTTGAAGTGCCTTTCGCGGAACATCTTTTGTAGCGGCACGTGCATCTGCTCGACGAGGTAAGCATAATGGCGTTCTGAAACAAGCAATACCTGTAGTCCTCACTCGACTTCTACAACCAACCTTTCCTACAACCATCCATACGCCGACTTGCCAGTAAAAACGTAACATCCAAATTAACTCCAATTAACTAACTAACATGGGTTACTCCCACTTGCCATTCATGTCAACTTATTCACAAAAGTTATTCAATAAAATCACAATATATTACTCCGTACCCTGAACTTTAATTGACAGAAGCTCACGTAGATATGTATCTCAGTAAGTCAATAATGCGTTACCGTGTTAGCTTTGATTTTTTTATTTATAAATTGCAATAAAACTAACATGGCGAGCAACATGATTCATGTGTATCGACTAGTTAATCCACCTGCCAAATTGGATCCATATATATTTTACTGTTATGTAAAGGGGGAGACAAACCGTTATCAGGGGAGATAATCCCATGGCGTATTAAGAAGTCTAAGACGACAACGCTGCAGTTGAATTTAAACTGGTCTGTACCTATTAGCCGTATCACCTGGAAGTCATTGATGAAATTTTGACTTAGTACGATGACTGATTAAATTCTTACTCTTGGCTTGATGCTCACGGGTAAAAATACGCGATAACAACAAGTCAAGAAACATCCTGGTATATAGCACGTTTTGGCAACTTGCCAAATGTAGATTTACAACGTGTCCGTGGCTGGGTGGGTCTGTATCGGGTGTTACAACTTCTGGTTAGATATTTATGAGTTGGGATAAAGTGCCCAAAGACACAAGGCGAAAACACAATTAGTATTACCTGAGATTTGAACCCTCCGCCTACAGGTCCATAAGTCGTTAGTCCACACAAACTGAACTATGGCTTATGGTTTATCTCCACCAGTTTGCCACTGGCGTCTGAATTGCGATATTTTTCCCGATATATTTATATCTGTCGCCGTTTGACAACCGGGTATACATAGAATTCCGGTTTATACACCTAAGGTGACGATAATCCTGAGCATACTAAATAGCCATGACTGTAACGAGTTTACTGTTGTCAGGGGACACAACTCCGTGCTGAAGTAAGAAATCGAGTACGAGCAGAGTAGAGAGCGAATTAATCGGCAATTCTACCAAATAAAAATGTGCAAACACAAGCAAGTAGCGGAGTCTGGAGCCAGCTGCTCTTGTGGAAACAGGATAGCTTGGTTTATACAGCGTCGTCCTACAAACCAGAAGGTCGAGTGTTCGAATCCCACGAGCCAAGATTGTATCCAAATTGTTCTGGTCGACTCTTCTAT
>WURV02125096.1:0-19269 GCA_011762755.2 Epimenia babai
TGAAGAACCGGATGCGGGAAATCTGCACGTCCGGATCTGTGAGGGGTGGGGATGGTAACATCCCCACCTACTCGGCATCCGCCATCCTCAGGCGTGGGTGGGTGTTCGTGCGGGAATCGATCAGTGCCGCAGCCGCTTCGATGGGAAGTACAGCCTTCAGTTCGGAGGCCGTCACGCATGAGTTGGACGATGAGCAGTATCCGTCTGCACAATCGTCATTGGACGAGCACTCGATGCACTGACCTTCTGCGTTGCAGGTTCCAATGCTACACGTCGTTCCTTCCGGAACTGGCTGAGTGCCGCACGCTGCTCCCTTGCAGATAGCCTCTTCACATTCGGAGGGGGGGTAGGACAGGCCAGGTTGTCGATGCAGTTGGCGCAGGTAGCCTCGAGGCGTTCGGCTAACTCGCTCACGGCGCACTCGGGAAGAGATGCATTGTTATTTGCATCGATGTCTCCCACCGAGGTCAAACCCGTGAAACCCGAGAGATCGGCAAGCGAATCGTTGTTCGCGAGATGCAGTGTCCCTCCGATGGTGGTGATGTTCGCAAGCCCGTCGACTTGGGTTAGGCTATCTACGTTGAAGATACGAGCCGTGTTGGTCACGCTGGTCACATTGGCCAGACCACTCAGGTCGACGAGAGAATCCTCGTTCTGAATGATCAGGTTGTAGAGACTGCCGGAGACACTCGTCAGTGCATTGACTTCAGTCAGCGCCCGGTTGCTCGTAAACGAGACGTAAGAGTTCGGGTCGACAGGCCCTAGGCCATCCAGGGTGGTCAGCGCACCGTTCCCAATGAATTCGAGACTCGACGCTTGAACCAGCCCCCCGAGTCCTTGCAAGTTGGGTAGGGAGTTGTTCGCGATGAGCTTGAATTGAAAGGTTTTGGCGAAGGCATCGAGCCCAGTCAACGACGTGAGAGTGGCGTTGTTGTTGATTTGAAGCAGTGAGCCAGTGGCCAGGAGACCGGACAGTCCAGTCAGATCAGTTAGGTCCGTATGGCTCACCGTGACGCCGCCCGTGACACACCAGATCCCGTCGAGCTGATTCAGGTCGCCAGCAGTGTCGTCTGCATCGATGACGATGCTTCCCTCGAAGATCCCGGGGCCAGAGGCTCCTGCCCTACACGTCGAGAGATCGACGCAAGCGCCGTCTGCCGTGCAAACACCACCCTCGCCGCAAGCATTACCCGCGCCACCCGTCGAGCATGGGTTTGCCGTGAGGTAGGCGAGTTGCTCGGTTGTGTGGGCGCGTTCGCTGTCTTTCAGTTGGTCTTCATCGACGGAGACGGTCAGAGCCGTGTCCGGGATCGCTTGAAGAACAGCCCAAGATCCGTTGCCACCGTCCATGGCAGACTGGCTCACCACCGCTGACAGTTCGGGGCCACCGACCATAACTGGGTAGTTTGAAGCGGCGTTGTTGAGGCCACGAACGGTGTCCGCACCGAGACCAGCTTCCAGCGCCACCCCGTCAACGTTGTAGGAGCCAGCTTCGACGACCACATAGCCCACAGTCTCATCGGCTCGTGCCGGCGAGAGGTCTTCTCCGACATGTTTTCCGACGCGAAGATCGGAAGCAGATGGGGGACGGTTCTTATGGCTTCCACGACTCCAAAACACGGAAGGGTTCGGATCGTTGTCGCTCATCACCTGTCCAAGAACAACTGGCTGAATGTACGTGTTCTGATAGGTCCGAGGCTCGCCGCTCCACCCGTTGCTCTTGCCGTCAGTCACCGACGAGTTGTATCGAACGGCCTCCATGGTGAGACCATGTTCTGCTTCTGTGTAGCTTCCTGCTTCAACGACGACGTATTGTATCTCGACGGGGTCAACCGGAGATGTTCCACCATTGAAGCGGTCGAGCTTCACTTGGAAGCTACTCCCTGTCGCATTCCTGACTCGCGTGACAGCGGGGGCGGCGTTCGGCCCGTAGAGGGGCGTCGCGACGACGACCATCTCGTTGTAGGTTCGGTGGAGGTTCACCGTGACCCAAGCTTCGCCTACGTCGCTTTGCTTCCCCGTCTCCAATCCAATGGCGGGAGCATTGGCGATGACGAGCTCTTGCTCTGCTGTGCGAAGGGGCGCAGGTTCTTGAGTTTGGTGAGTTTCCCCGCAGGCCGCTAGAAGGCCGCAAGTGGCCAAAATCATCAGGGAGCTATGAGTGTGTTTCATTCCGTCAATCCTTGTAGTTCCCGCACATCACAGGGAACTACAAGGCGTCGTATCGACCAGCGGTTTCGACAGCGACCTCATCAGATTTCATCTCAGAGAGGAGCGGAGTGAACCCCCGCCTTCAGGAGAAAATGGCTTCTCTCTGGAGATGATCGCGCCAAAGGCAGATTCTTTACAGAAGCCTCGGACCGCGCTACTTGCCCTCTCCCCAACGGGTGCAGAAAGCCGTCGGGGAACGCCAGAGTGGCGGAATTGGCAGACGCAGCGGATTCAAAATCCGCCGCCCTAAAAAGCGTGTCGGTTCGAGTCCGACCTCTGGTACCGCAGAAAAACGCTGAGAAGCGGAAGAAGAGGCAGCAAGGTTTGCTGCCTCTTCTGTTTTGTCTGGCCCAGGTTGTGGCCCACCCTGGTAAATCCGCTGATCTGCTTCTGGAATCCGCTGCGTGTCGTCTGGAATCCGCTGCGAACCGGTCAATGCCCGATCGCAGAGTTCCGGAATGATCTCGTCCATCGGACGGAGCCAGCCGAGGTTCACCTCTTCGGCGGTCCGCGCCTGACGGCGATAGAGGGCCACCATCGCACTCGATTTGTGGCCGGTCCTGTCAGTGACCCATGCCTCCGAGCGCCCTGTTGCGAGCGCGAAGGTGACGAAGGTTCCTCTTAAGTCGTGTGCACGGAGTGCAAGGCGGTTAGGACCGGGTTCGTGGAGTTCTTTTCTGTTTATTCCTGCTGTGAGCAGGTCGCGGCGCAATGTCCTGGCTAGTGACCTTGGTTGCGAGACCTCAAACGGAGTGGGGGGATCTTCTAACGCGCGATACGAACGCAGTACACGAGCAACATCCGCGCCGAGTGCCCAAGTTCGCGGATCAGAGGTCTTGTTCTCGTCTAGGCGAAGAAGCCCATTGTCGAGATCAATCTCGTCCCAACTCAGGGCAAGGGCTTCGCTGATTCGACAGCCTTCGCGATAGAGAAAGCCGTACAGTATGCGTCGACTCAAAGGCACTTTTGCCTCACTGAGAAGCTGCGCCTCTTCATTCGGGTAGAGAATGTTCTTCCCGAGCTTCCTTGAACTGGAGACGTTTGGCATCCAACCGGGGGGTAGGGGAGAGCGCCTGATCACCTTGCAGGGGTAGACGGCCAACTTGAGTACTTTGGAGATCAGTTGAGCGTATTGTCGACGAGTTCCAGCGCTGAACTCAGAAGGGAGAGCTCGCATCGCATCCGAGGCGTGCGTTTCGGTGAGGTCTACTAGCGGAATCTCACCCAGGGTTTGGTTGAGCCTCTTCAGGCGTGATGCGTCGTCGCTCGCGGACTTTTTCCATCGGACATGATCCGGGTAGCGATCATTGAGCGTACCTGAAGTCCACCTTTCTCCGAGCTCACTGAACCTCAGCGTGGATCCATCGGTCTCCTTGCCAACAAGTTGAAGATGTCTGGGGTTTTGCCATTTTTGCGAGCGATTGGTCGTCACTGTAGAGCCACTTCTAGTGTCGCCACCGCACCGAATGGGCCAAGTTGGTAGGAGTCGGAGATGTCTGCCGGAGCCAGAACAACACTGCCTGCTTCGTCATGGGCGACCCCATCGTCATCCCAAACAGTGATCGTAACGTTGCCGGCCTTCAGCGCTTCGCCTGACAGTTGAACACGTAGGTCCCGACTGTCCGGGAAGGTGCACTCCAAGCTGTCCTCGCACTCGGTCTCCGTGCAGACGTCTTCCACGCCATTGAAGACACACACGAACGGATCTGGTCCACTGCTAAGGTCCCAACTCTCACCAACGTTGGTTTGTTCGAGAATCACCGACCGGATGCGAACATCGAATACTGCGTCGTCGTGGATCTCAGTTGTGCACTCACCGGTACCGCCACAAGTGACCCCATAGTCGTCACAGCTTGAGCACTCCTCTCCCCCGACACCGCACGAAGCCCAGTTCGTGTCGACGACGCATCGCCCGAAAGAACAGCAGCCTGCTGGGCACGTGTGGGTCGAGCACACGTCTGTATTGACTTCGCATGTGCCGGCTTCGCCGCAGAATCTTCCGTAACCGCAGTCCGTGCATGTCTCGGAGTCGGAGCCGCACTCGATGTCTTGCTGGTCCTGGTATCGAACGCAGACTCCGGAGCGGGTGCAGCAACCGTCGTTGCAGTCTTCGCATTCAGGTGAGGCAACTCCACCCCCGTCCCGTCTGTTGAACCATTTCTGTTCTCGTCTCCGTTGCCTGAGCTGGTCTGCTCCTCCGCGCCCCCACAGCCGGTCAGCAGAATCAGCACCAAGAATCCCAGTTGACGATCGAACGCACTACCCACTTCTTTTCTCCTTGTTTTGAGCCAGAAATGCTCCCTCTCGAAGTGATGTTAACCTATAACTTGTACAAGTTATAATGCTTTTTAAAGAGGAGCCAGGATGCGCGACCGTTGATGCGTGGCCGCACCTGAGGATCCCGACGAAATCATTGAATCAATCGGTCGTCGGATTGCAGAGATACGCCGCGAGCGCGGGATGACTCAGCGGGAGCTTGCGGAGAAGCTTGGCGTTGCCGTGCCGTGGATTTCGAAGGTGGAGACGAAGGGGTCGAACCTAGAGGTGCGGACGGTGGTGAAGTTGGCTGGGGCGCTGGGTGTCCGCGCGCGGGAGCTTTGGGAGCCCGTCGGGGTTCGGTTGGTGGCTAATCCCGGGCGACCTCGGAAGTCGTGAACTCGACTCGGTACCTTACGGCGAGGCTTGATGTGGCGCGGGGAATCGAATCCCACGCCCGTGATCGAACCTTCGGGCGGCATACAATAGTCCCTCCCGGCCTCCCGCTTTAAGATCGTCTAGGGGAAACTCCTGGCCATAGGAGTGGAAAATTCTGGTGGCCGTCTGGTCTACGAGATGGAGCATGCTGGTGACAAGTTCAACGACCTCAGGGCTGTCCGCAGATCTCATTCGTCGTCTGGCGTGTTGGCGCTGCCTGCAGCTCGCATTGCAAGCTGCTGGACTACGGGGTCGTCCAAGATGTGCTGCCGAAAAATCTCTCGAACGATGTTCTGGCTTGCGACCGGGAGAACGGTTCCTAGGGCTGCAATTTCTCTGTCGACGCAGTCCTCCAAGTACTCGCTGAGACCGATTTCACCTTCTTGAAGTCGCACAAGAGCATCACTCGGGCGGTACGGCGACTTTGCAGCGGAGGGGGCTCTTTTGGCACTCAAGGGTCTTCTGGCTTTGATAGCCGGTATTTCCAACGATTGGAATTAGGTCCAGCGCCGCAGTTTCTAAAAAAAGTCCGCAACGACTGGTCTGACGCGGCGAACCTATCAGTGTGGCGCGGTTCACAGAAAGCATCAATCCCGGTTTCCCGGTTGGCAAACCCAGACACGCTCGCCAGGAGCGTCGGTGACTACAGAGCCCCTCAATACCCTCACGACGAGGCAAATCCTCGCGGTGATTAACCAGGAACTGGGCCGGGAGCCCCGCACCATTGAGGGGCTGCGCGAGATTCTCAGCCTCTGGCGAGAGGTCGCCGGAAACGTTGATCGGCAGAACTCATACGACGAGCTGCTCCGAGGCATCGGACGAATCGCTGGAAAAACGATCACTCAGGACGAAGAGGCTGCGGACGCTCTCCTTCGGATTGAAGAATTCACTTCACGAATCCAGGGGCATGTATCTGGGCTGACGGAGGTCAGCGACTCTCTGCGAGCCGCGATTCAGGAAGGCGAAACCTCGAACGAAGCCATCAGATCAGTGCTATCGCTCCTCGAAGGGTTGCAAAGCGCCGTGTCTGACTTGCGTCAAGCAGGTCGGCATCAGGAGGGCGCGTGATGTACCCGATTGTGCCGATACCGGTTTGGTTTGCACAAGTGCTTGCTGCCGCAGATCGGATCAGTCTCTCCCTTCAGAGCCGCCAACGTGCCGAAAGGCGAGGACGAACCCGCGACTCAATGCCGTCCGTCAATCCAGATGAGAAAAACTGCAACGGCCTGGAGTAGCGGCCGAGAACCTAGTTGATGCCGCAATGAAGCAACCAAGACTGGAACATTCTGAGGGTCGCGGGGTCCGACCCAAGATGGCCTTGTCGAAAAAATTGAAGAGATGGAGAGCATGAATACCAAGCAAAGGATTCTGAGAAGAGAGCACGACTCACTCGGTGACAAGATTGCCCGGACGGCACAGCTTGGCTCACGAACTGGTCACAGCATGCAGTGGTGTGGACATACGGTTGCTCAGGGGAGTGCAGTAGAATCGCATAAAACGGCTCCGCTACCACCTCGGCACGAGCGTTGCTGCATGAGGACGGCGATGACTTCGCCTCTCTCGAAATCCGACGGAATCAACAGACTTCATCTGAACCAACCCAGGCCGGTGTCAGATCGGGACATGCGAAACCGTCTCGTCAATTACAGAGCATTACATCGCTCAGGCTGTGTTTTATTTGGACATAGGTCTTCCAGACCTGAGGTGTGGAGATTTTTTCCACACCTGTTGAGTGCAGAATTTCGTCGAAGTGGTTGGGCTACCAACCAAAGTAAAACAGGTAGTTGTTCAGACGCCTCAGATGGTGTCCTCAACTTCGCGACGGTGTTCCAGACCGGATTCTCACTACCGCGCGCGGATAACGAAATGGTATGTCTCGCCACATTCGCCTTAGGCCCCGCGTTAGATGGGCACGTTGGTGAACGTCTACGCCAGGACTTCGTTTCTTCTCAACACCCCAAGAGAGTTTCCACTCTTGGCACGAAACACTGAATCAAGCAGCAAGGAATAAGAGGCTTACGTTATGAAACTGAAACCCGATCGTTCACCAACCCCTTCTCCTCGCGAGGGCCACAAGAAGCTGGTCCGATTTGTCTTTGGAGTTGCCGCTGCATGTAGCCTGATATTGCAGAACGGGTGCTCTTCTGAAGACGAAGGTGATTCTGGAGTTCGCACACATCGGCAGGCCCAAGAGCTAGAAGATTGGGCAATTGGAACTTCCTACGAAGTTGGCGACTTGGTGATGTTCGAAGGACAATGGTATCGGGCTCTGCAAGGCCACGAATCACAGGCTGGGTGGACTCCGGCCGCTGTGCCAGCTCTGTGGGAGCCGTATGATGTGGGCCAAACGGTCCCTTCTGGGTCTAGCCCAGGTACACTTTCTCTTCCGCCTACCCTTGAAGACGTCTTCGTCAACAATGATTGCAAGGAGACGCCGGAACGCTGCTGCCCGACCGGCTCAACGACGCAGTCGTTGACCGATGGCGACGACGTCCTGCAAATCTTGACCGACAACCAATGCGTCATCGCGGGTCACGGACGTGACACCCTATATGTCCAGTCAAACGGTCCGTCTGCCCTGCACCTTGGTCCGGGAGACGACACTGCGATGGACGGGCCGGGCGACGATCTGATCTTCGGTGGAGACGGTCGCGACACGATCAATGGTCACGGGGGTACAAACTTATTCGCCGCCGGTGCAGGCGATGACACGATCATGGCGGCTAACGGTAACAATACTGTGATTCCTGGGTCAGGCGTGGACACTGTGTCGCTCGGAGTCGGGAACGATGATGTCTACATCTTTGACGTGTGCGAAGTGGCTGCTGGCGACACGATTGCAGCGGGAACTGGACATGACAGACTCCATATACCGCTACCGCTTGAAGAGATGGAAGCACTCGGGCTGGTTGTTAGCGGATTTGAAGAGATCATTGTCGAAGACAATCGATGCATGTCTGACTGCACGGCGCCATGCCCCATCATCCTCCCGCCTGCAGGTGCCAATATTGTCCATGCTCAGCTTCTTTTCCCGAAGGGGACAGACCTGAATCTGGCCGCTCTTTCGGCCGTGGATCTGGTGAGCATCGAGGGGACGGCAATCACCAGTGCGGACAACGCATTGATTACCGCGGCGAGTGGTACCGCGAGTATTTCCTCTGGCTCAAATGTGCCGACGATCATTGCGAATGGAACCGCAAATGTTGAAGCAAGCGCGACCGTTCGCGGCGATGTACTTACGGCTAATGGAGCGTCTATCGACGGCGGTGCCACCGTTGGCGGGCAGGTTTTGGACGGGCAACCTTTGGGGCCCCCTGATGAATACCCACTGACAATGGTCTTCCCTCCACCGAGTGATGGCAACCTGCTCATTCGCTCCGGTCGATCTCAGATTGCTTTCCCGGGTGACTATGGCTCCCTCACAGTAGAAGGTGGTGGGAAGCTCTATCTGCAGACCGGCAGGTATACGTTCGAAAACGTAGCCATTGAGTCCGGTGGACGACTTATCCTGGAGACCGAAGAGGGGGAAGTGACCTTTCACGTGGAGGACTCACTCAGCTTGCTGGGAGATGTGTCGGGCCTGGGTATTGCAGAGCCAGAGCTGTTCGTGGGTTATGCTGCTGAAGGCGATGTCGAAGTGAACGGATCGTTCGCAGGGTCGCTTTTCGCGCCTTCTGCCAAGGTCGCTGTGACGGGTGGGACACATGAAGCGTTTTTCTATGGGAAAGAGGTTCACCTTGATGGCGAGGCCACTCTGTCCGTAACCGAAAACCCTTGGGTCTTCACTGTGAACGATGACGGGGGCACTCAAGCTCCGCCTGTGACAAGCGATGTGAACGGAGGCGTGTTGCGGGCGACTGAAAGCGAGCCCGGAACTCTGACCATTGATGGCGGGTTCGAGTTTACTCTTCCTCCTAACCTTCGGGTGGAGTATGGGAATGCGGGAAATCTCCCCGCCACCCTAACATTCACGACTGACGCAGGCGACGTGGTCACCTGTGACTATCGTGGCGGAGCACCGGTAGCGTCTCCTGTGACTCTGATGGATATCGCCTTGGGACGATTTTTCGAGTTCTTGGCGTGCAGCAACGGCGCTTCCCCAGGCAGCACGTTCAACGTGACGAGCGTATCGCTGACGATTTCGGGAGACCCTCAGCAACCTGGCACGGGAGTTACTTTAGGGCTTGGTGATTCTTGCGAAGACATTCTGCCAGACCCTGTCTCTGCGGCTCAATCACGTGAGATGATCGAGAACTTCTCCTGGAGCGACGCGACCCGTGTTCCGGAAAGGACAGCTGAAGGACGTGTCGCTCTCTACTACGCCTATTTGTATCTGGAGTCGCAGGAAGATTTTGACAACGCCCAGCGGTTGTTGATCCACACTCAATCTCTTCCGCTCTTCGCTTCCGAAATGGAAATGTACGACGGCAAATGTGGCACCGTGGGTCTCGAAGGGGACGGCGAGGGGGTTTTTGTGTTCGCTGTCATGCCTGGAGCGCTCTACAACGCCTTGATTGACGCCCGCACGAACAGCGACATTCCTGCTGATGAACGAGAGGTTTTTCGTGCCGTCATCCTCAAGCAGCCACCTGAGGGTGCAGCGAACCCTGATGGCTCACTTTCCTATGATTCGCTTCAAGGAACGAACTTCCTCTACATGGGGCTCTCGGAACTTCCGGATGATGAAGCGATTGAACAGCAGATCCGTGGCAAGGGCGCCGTGTCGAAGGTGATTAGCGCCATTGACTTTATCGCTGAAGCCGCTCGTGACTTTGTTCGAGAGACGATCATTTTCATCGGAACTCTGGACAAGTTATTGTACGGATCCCACCACGCGACGATCGATTTGAATATTCGAAATATCGACGACCGCTTCGCGAGTTCCACGATGACGTCCGGTTGGGGTAGCGTTGGGAGGGAAATCGCGCCCGACGATGTATTGGTTACGCTGACGACCACGGTGCAACGTCCGACCACGTTAGGAATCCCGGTTATTACCGCGCAGCGAGCCAGAACAGACAAGCGAGGGCGTGCGCGTCTCAACGTGCCAGACCGGGACAAAGTGAAAGTCGTCTCCCTTTGCATTGAGCTAAAGAACGACGCAGCCCGCATGACTTCGTTTCTCACGATCGATAGAACCTGCAACTTCAAGCTCACCGCAGAAGATATGAACGACTTCAGACCTGAAGACGTCACAGTTCCGTTTTCTTGGAAGAGTCGGCCGTTGATGACGATGTCTGAGTTCACGGATTCGGCTGAATATATGCGGCAAGTGATGGGTTTCGATCCGAAGCGCGCCTGGGTTTTGCGTGGAAATTGGGCGCGAGCAATCTCCCCATCCGGCCGAGCCTTCGCTGGGTGTTTGCGGCTCGGGAATATTGTTGCGGACGCGGCTGTGTTCGCAGCTTTTGGAATTAACCCAGTCGTGGGCACCACGCTTGCTGTCCTTTCGAACAATGACATCTTCATTCCCCCCAACGACCTCCACGACTCGCGAGGAGTGACCACACATGAGTACGGTCACTTTGCCCTATGTATGTTATCTGACGTCCTGGGGCAGCCGTTTGACGACGTGTCGAGGACCTTCGATACGCTAACGGCGGGAAGCATCGACAACGGCGACGAAACGAGAATCATCAATGAAGCCTTCGCCGACTTTTTTGCGTATCAGGTCGCGGGGGCCACGAACTACTTTGGCCCGCGAGACCAAAGTTTCAGCAGCAATCAGGTGACTCGATTTCCATTTCAACCCCCTGGGCTGGATGAGAATCTCACCCTCGACGAGTGGGAAGATGTCATCGTAGACCGAGAATATGTTGCAGGTTCGCGCCAAGGATGGATTGTGAGCGTTCTTCAAGATTTGTTCGACGGGCACCTCAAGGGCGGGGTGAATCCGACGAGCGGTGATTCTTGGGAGCTGGATGCAGAAGACATGCTAGTCAACAGCACGCGCTCGAATGGGGACTTTGATGCAGAAACAGTCGTTCTTGGAGGTGGTCAGATCACGCGATTGACTCACAACTTTTTTGATAAAACCAACGTCTTCGGTGCTTACAACTATGACGCTCTTGAGGAGGCTATCGTTGAGACGATGACCCGAGGTGGGGTGGATTGGTGCAACCAATGCGCTGCTTTGGTTCATCACTATGAAGCCGGGGTGTCAGACTTCCGCAAAGAGGAACTCGAAGCATGTTTAACAGGAAGGGTTGCTGAGCTGCTTGGCCCACCGCCGATGCCACTGGAGTTTTTGAACGGCCGAACCTGCGAGCCTTGCCCTCCAGGAACTGGAATGGGTCTGTCCGGTCTTTGCTCTGCCTGCGGAGCAGACGAAGTCATTGATTGGGCGGAGCTGTCTCCGAGTAACTGTGAGCGGTTATCGTTCCCCGAAAGCACCTCACCGACAGACCTCTGTCCTGGTACGTTCATTGTTGAAGTTCAGAACGCCGACGTTGGAGAACGGCTGGCCGTTGCAGGAGGTGCCCTTCCGGATATTTCGGATCCAACTGATTGCTCAGCAAGTTTTCTTGGGGTCGACGTTGAAAGCGGAGGTTTGTTTGCGCCGCTGTCAACGCTGGCGACTGAAACCCGCAACGGGGCACCTTGTGTTGGTCAGTTTTGTGCCGGTCTGCCGGCCTGTGACCATGGTCTCAGTACTTTGGTTAACTTCCCAGGGCCAGTGAATCGCGTTCGCGTTCATGCGAGGGATAGTTTCCCTGGAACCGAAGTAAGGCTTGATGCGTCGTGTGTGATTCGGTGAACTGACGGAGTGGAAGTGACGAAAATCTCTGCGACTTGGCTCCTTTTTCTGACCCTGAGCTGTAGCGACGGCGAAGAAGAAGGGGAAATGCCACCGGAGTCTGGCGCAAACGGATCTGGTGGAAGTGAAAGCGCAGAAGCGAATGTGACCTTTCAGAGCGGCGAAAACACGTCCGCGGCGCCCGAATGCTCACCCAGTGAGTGTTCGGGTGCGATTCACGGCGTCTGGTCGATCAGCCAACGATGTGACTCTTCTGGTTCCTTCACACCCGCCAGCTGTGCTGAGGCGGCCTTTTCTTGGACCGTTCAATCCGTTTCTGGGGAAGTCAATTTGATGGAGGGAGGACTCGGGAGTTGGGAACAGCAGACGACTCTATCGTGGACTGGTGCCTTTCCGACGAGTTGCGGTCGCTGTGATGCTCCCGCCGAGGAGCTCGGGGAACCTGGCTGGGCGTCGCTGACTTGTCTGCAGGAGGGGGAGCAGTGCACGTGTACAGGGGAAGAAGTCCAGAGCATCTCCTGGGAAGGGACCTATTCAGTGTCAGCAACAGGGATCGCTATTCGACCCTTTCCTGAACCCGGCGAGCCGGTTAAGTTCGTTGATCACGAATTGCTGACTTGTGCGGGGCAGGACACGACTTACATGTCGAATCCTTTAACCGGTCATGTCGTCTTATCGCGGGTGAATTGAAAAGAAAGGTTGCCGCTCCAGTCATTTCTATTCTTGCCCTTCTGACGGCTGGAGGCTTGTTGTTGTTCTCCAGCGATGGCGAGGACTGCACCGGCCCAAAGTGGTCAATGGACCACGTGGGCCGTCCGCAGCGTTGGGCACAGAGCTCGATTCAGTTGGACGTAGCACTCCCTCGCGGTGCTTCTGAGGAAGAAATCGAGCTGATTCGAGCAACAGTAGAGCGAGCCACAGGGACCTGGCGAGTGAACGGTATCCCAAGGATCAAGCGCAGCTTTCGCTCCTCACCTGCGGTGCTCAATGAGGACGGAGAAAATATGCTTGCGTTCGACAAACAGAGAAAGAGCTGTGCATCGCGCGGTAGGTTATGTCTACCCGACAAGCTGCGCGGGGTAACGAAGATCTACTCTGTTCCGGATGGACCTGATCAAGCTCGTATCGTCGAGGCTGACGTAGTCGTTGATCGCGCGCTGTTAAAAGATGAGGAAGCCCTGAGCCAGACTCTCGTGCACGAACTCGGTCACGTTCTGGGATTGGATCATCCGGGTCCGGACGAACCAACTACGTGCACGGTTATGACCTCCGAGTCCTGGAAGCAGCAACACCCAACTCCGCTGGATCTTTCCACTCTGGCAGAAGCATACCGAAGGAGGCGGATTGGGCGGTGAAGGTCGGAGGCCGTGCTATTCTGTCGTTCATGTTTTCCCACCTGGCGCCATCTTTGGCTCAGAGAATCATCGTGTGCGCTGCTTTATCGGCGTGCACATCTTGCTGGGGGGAGCAGTTCTGCGATGCAAAAGCAGCTCGGCGCGTTCTTGAATTGCCGTTTGAGCAAGAAGGACAGGTGCACCGAGTTTGGCTTCAGAGCGACGGCGGCCATTTGGTGATGTATCTGTCCCCCAACGAAGCTAGTGTTGAGCCTTGCGTGATTGAAGCAGCTGGCGGGTTCGGCGGATCTACGAGTGAGGAGCAGGTCGAATGCATTGAACAGCGCGCGAGTGATCGGTGCCACCCTCCTAATGATATTGGAATGGGGATCGAGTTTTGCGTGTCACGTCGAGGAACGGGTGTTGTGGAAATAGAGGCAACCAATGAGACTTGCCGAAAAGATTCGGATCCGGACTTCGAACTTAAGCTGATTGAGTAGCCTCAAGTCCAAGGTGGTTCTTTCACCTCAATTGCCTGGCAGGATTTCCGACGAGATGCGCACGTTTAGAAGTGTAGCGCAGAAGGCTAGTGGCTTCGCTGTCCCACTCTTCCTAGCCGTTTCCGTGTTCTTGAGCATCGGGCGTGTGGGGCCCATCTATGCTGAATGGGTGGTGTTGCTCGCACTCGCACACATCACTCATCATTCTCATTCAGCTCGTGCGATCATCGGCCGCTCATTTGTGCCCGTGATGGCCGCATGGACCTCAGCATTGTTGTGGATCCCGAAGGGATTGATGGAGTATGGGAGTCTAACTTCACTTGGGGCCTGGCTGGCGCTCCTCGTATTAGCTCTTGTGCAATCTATCCCGTTCACGTTGGTAGCGTTGCTCAGCCGCCAGTTTCGAGAACGACACTGGTTCCCTATCGCTTTTGGAATTTCTTACTCTACTGCAGAATGCGGCTGGTTTTGGCTAGCTCCCTATTCGGCCTCGGTCTCTATTGTTGACACTCCAGCTGTCTATCTGATCGGTTGGATGGGACGTGGAGGGGTGGGCTTCCTCTTAGCTCTTACGGCAGCGTGGCTTATGCAGAAGGATAGGAACCGCACCCCCTTCTCCTCTATCGCGGCAGTAGGGTTCTTGTTCTTCCACAAGGTGCCGCTCCCGAAGTTCGGAAGCGCTGGAGCTAGCGTAGATCAAGGTGTTCCTATCCTTCTTGTTCAAACCGACGTACGAAGCCAGGTATTTCGAGAATCCCCTCGTGCGGTGCTCCTGCGACATACGCGGCTCTCGCGACAATGGCTGGCAAGAAACCGCAACGAATCACCGCTCGTATTTTGGGGCGAGAGCTCTTCTCCCCTCCGTTCGTCGAAAGATTCGCATCAAACGCGAGTGTTGAGGTTCATTGGGGAGTATGGCGTCCCGGTTGTTTTTGGGGCATCAGTGCAGGAGAGGGACAGTACGGCGATAACCAATTCGGTTCTATCAAGTCAGGACTGTGGTCATTGCAGGTACGACAAGCAAAAGCTCGTTCCTTTTGCTGAGCAAGTGCCAGGTTTCTTAAGTCCGTGGATAGATGAGCGATCAAATCTTTTCGACCGATCTCACAGATCGGAACCTTTGATTGTGCGTAGTGTGCCGCTTGGGGTTCTCATTTGCTATGAGGCGATGTTTCCGGAGTTCATGGAGAAGAAAGCCTCGCAAGGCGTGGACTTCGTCTTCAATCCAGTCAACGATCTTTGGGTGACAGATGCTCGCTCTCGACAAGCTCACAGGGATCTCTCGCGGCTTGCAGCTGTTGAGGTCGGAATGCCGATGCTTCGCATCGTCAACTCCGGACCCAGCGAAGTGTTCGACGAACTCGGTCGCACAACCTTTAGAGTTGAGAGTGGTCTGATTGGCGCATTTCCAGCAAAGGTTGCAATGGGACACCCACACAGCTGGCAAGGAACTCTACGGTCGGGAGTACGCTTTCTTCTTCAGCTCGGCGCGGTGATGCTTGTCCTTGCTCTTGTCGTTCGGTATGCGCGACCACGTTTTCGGCGTCGATCGCTTCTGGGTTTTCGACATCGAGGTTGATCCGACAAACAAGTTCTCCGCGAAGGGCGACGTTTTTCACAACAAGACTGCTGTACCGCTCATTGAGGGAGAGTCCTGGGCTGGGACATTCTATCGCAGGCTCAAGACGTGTTCTCATCGCTCCCCCCTCCTCGGAAAGTTAAACTTCGTCCTCGGTCCGGAGTATTTGCGCGCCTCACGATCTCGGATTCGAGCTGCTTTTTCCTCGTCCTCAAATCGCCCGAGGTATTGGGTGGATCCATCTTGAAGCGTTATCGCCGCGACCCAAGCTCCCTTCTGCCAATGAACCCCCAGGTACTGACTCGAATTCGAGCGCTTGCGTTCCGCCAACGCCTGACGCTTGAGCTGAGCAGGCGTTACAGGGCCGAGCCTCCTTCGAGGAAAGTTCAGGATCGGCGGTTTGCCAGAAAACAGATGTAGTGCAGCACGGTCGTGGGCGATGGCCGCATCCTTGTCGTTTTCCCACAAGCCACAGAACTGCGACCTCCCATTGGTTCCGACGACCATCGTTTGCCACGGCCTTCCTTGAACAGTCTTTGAGAGATGCACCCCGTGGTACTTGCTGGGTCTTGGAGGCTTTGCGGCGATGAGCTCTTGCTTCAGGGTTTCGCGGGAAGCTGGAGTCGGTTTGCGTCGTGGGAAGTTGAGTTCGACATCCGGACCCGCGTAGTGAAGGACCATCCGGTCGCGGGCAAAGGCAGCCTCGCGTGCTGTCTTGTACCCTCCAACCTGGTACTTCTTACGTTTGACTTCACAAGCTGCGTGCCACAGGCCTCCCACTTGGGTGATTCCGATGTACTGGGTTGAGGCTACACGATTGTTGTTTCGAGCATCCGCTCTGAGGAGTCGCGGGGAGCGCGGTCCCTTCCTGCGTGAAACACCAGGGACTTGGAGAGGCTTGTCCAACTTCAAGAAAAGAATAGCGCGGTCTCGCGCGATTGCGGCTCCCCTTGCGGTGTCCCAACGACCCACGTCAACGGATTGCTTCGCGTAGTGCACATGCCCCCGGTACCGTCCCACGCTCAGATGGACGCCGACGTACTTCTTTTCGTTCTTCGGCATGTTTCTAACCGAAATTGAGCCTTGCCTTCGACTTCTTCAACCGACGGGCGGCTCGATCATACGCAAGGGCTGCATCCTTCTCCCGAGTAAACGTCCCTAGCCGATATTCTTTGCTGTGGTGGAGGATCTTTGCCAGCCATTCTCCGTTGCGCGAATCCTTGGTGACGCCACGGTACTTGCTCAGTGTCGTCTGCTTCCAGATACGGCGCGTCCAAGCGCGCATTTCTGCGATGGTCGCTGGCCGGAGTCGTTGATTGGGGAAGTTCAAGCGGGCGTCTTTGCCCAAGATGCGTTTTGCGACACGGTCATACGCAACCGCCGCATCCTTTTCCTGGTCGAACTGAGCGATCACGGTCTTCGTCGTTCCGACGCAGAGCGTCGCGTCCCAGCGATTGCGGTGAGAGTTCCAGGTGACTCCGCGATATTTCGATGACTCAGTGCTGGCTTGTCGCTCGGCGGCGAGTTTGAGAAGTTCTTCCGGTGACGCCGGACCAACGGAGCGTGACTTTCGCGGGCGATTGAGGGGAGCGTCGAGCTCGTAGTAGAGAACGGCGCGATCCCTGGCCAAGGCGGCCTCGCCCTCGTCGTGCCACATGCCGAGATGGACGCGCTTGCCATCGATTTTCACAAACGCCTGATACTTGTTGCTGGCTCGAAATAGCGTGACGCCGCGGTACTTGGATGTTTTGCCGGTCATTGGCTTCGCTTGGCGATTCTTTTCCGCAAAGGCGATGCCGTCAAGCTCCAGCTTGTCGCTCATGCGGCTTGAGACAAAGGAAAAAAAAACCCGGCACACTGCCGGGGGACCAATGCTAGGCGGGGGGCCTAGCCCTCCCACTCAATCTCACTCAGATCTCGAATCATCCCACGAGGAATGAAGTGGATTCCTGAACCGGCATCTGACTCCATCGAAAGCCACACGCCGAGCTTGTTTCGCTTCAGGAAGAAACCAACCGACTCACGCAAGTGCCCGGCAGCTTCCTCGGCAGTGTCGCCGCTACCTGCGTCGAGCCAAGTCACGAGCACGAGCTGCCTCAGTTTCGCGGTCATTCTTCCAACCTCTTCGTCAGGTGCATCAAACTTCGAGCAGCGCCATGGGTGGCATGCAGTCGTCCGCTGTCATCATCGATACCGGGGCGCAGCAAGTGACGGACGCCCTTCTTTCTAAGTTTCTTCTTGGAGAGCTTCTTCCAGCGACGATGCCCGTGCTTGCTGAGTCCGTGACCTTGCAGCAAGGCGCCCACCTCGTTCAACGCGGGGGCGAGCCCCTCTAGCTCCAGTATGAGGATGGTGTCGGATGAGATTCTCTCACGACTCATGCAGCCTCCCTGAGTTGCTCCACGCCCACGATGTGCCGATTGATGAGGCCATGTCGGCGATGCCAGATATCCAGTTTGATGTCGCGACCCGAGCGGTACCCACCGCCACTTGCATAGGCGTCGCGAGGAGCGAGTGTGTTGATACCTTCGATAATGACGCCACCTTCATCCCGCAAACTGTCGCTGTGGCGGTGCCCCACGTAAAAACGGCGGTGTTTAGTGCGCCCCCAAGCTTGCGGCCGGTCGTTGGCCATCACGAGGCCCAGGCGCTCAGTGCGCGTTGTGTGCCCGTGGTGAGTGCCGATGAGGTTGTTTCCAAACTCGAAGAAGTGGTGCAGAGCTGGGCTCTTCTCCACAGTAACGCGTGGGTCTTCATTGAAGTACGCCGCCATCACCTGAGACAGCATGAAGGCAGTATGTTCGTCGTGGTTGCCGCGGACGTTGTCGACGTGGACGGAGCCAAACCTCTCTAAGCATCGCTCAATCATCCTGCGCTGGATACGGAGCCCCACCTCCACAATCTCCGTCCAGCGTCCGGCGACATCGAGCTGATGCCCGTGAGCGTTAGTGCGGTTGGTTTGATTATCGGTATGAAAGTAGTCGCCGAGGTTGATGAGGAGACAGCGATGCGCAGCCGGGGCTAGATCGACGACGCGATCGACGGCTCGCACCAGCAAGTCCTCGGCGAGCTGAAGGTTAAATTCCTCTCCCGTCTCGGCCGCTGAGGCCAGCATGCCCACGTGTGGATCCCCGAGCGGGATCACACACATCAAGTCTTCGTTGAGATGCTTGGGCGCCTTGGTGACTCCGCCCGCTCCAAGAAAAGGAGCTGTGAGCCGTTCCAGCGCCTTTTCTAAGCTTTTGAGCTGCTCCTCCTGCTTCTTTTGGATCTTGATCCACTGGACTTTGACAGAGCCATCGCCGCCCACGAGCGTTGTCGTGCCCGTCACTCCAAAGCGTTCCGGTGCTTGTCTAAGAGCACCGAGAGGCGGAGGAGCTTGTCCTGGTTCGATACCGAGTCGACGCAGATGCTCACGGATAGTTGACGGGCTCTTGCCCAGCTCGCGGGCGGCTCCTTTGACGGAGCCTGTGCGGAGCCATGTCTCGTGAGCCAGCTTTTGCGCCGGAGTTGGGGGAGCAGCTGTGCCCTCTGCTTCAGATGCAGTCATCGAGTCCTTTCATCTGCTCGGAGCAGGAAACAGTCAGGGAAGGAGTGAAGCGATGAGACCACCGCCAATCGATAGAAGTGCGAGCACAATCGCAGTGAGCAACTTGGCCCAGCCGCGAAGCTCTGCCACCTTGCTCATCAGCGAAGGCTCGCCGTTGCCCTCGTAGACCTTCGTCTTGAGTTTTTGGATGTCTTGGGAGAGCGGCTCAATACGCTCAGCCACCACTTCGCCGACCACCTCAGCGACTTCGAGGCGTTCTTCCGGAGTCATGCGCAGGCCCGTTTTTGCCCGAAGACGTGTTGTTCGAGGCGCGTCACTCGCTGAGCAAGTGAGAGTTGAGGCGGCTCGGGTTCAAACAACCGAGCTGCCTTCTTGAGCACAGCTTCAGCCAAATCAGCCTCCCAGCCACCGTCGTAGACGGGAGCGCCCCGGTCCCCAGCGCGGGAGGGCTGTCCCTTATGCCCAACGGAAAAGGCCACCTTGCTCCCCTGAGGAAACGCTCGCCGAATCGAGTCCACGAGGATACGAGCGAGTCGCTCTTGTCCGTCAGTCGACTTAGCAATGAGAGCCTGCGTTGGGTCCGAGACAAAGAGCGGCTCGACCAAGATGGCCGGCATGTGTGTGTAGCGGAGATTGTAGTCGCC
>WURV02125207.1:0-19268 GCA_011762755.2 Epimenia babai
ATATGTATACAGTACACTATACAATATATCACTGTACCGTGTGATATGTATACAGTACACTATACAATACATCACTATACCGTGTGATATGTATACAGTACACTATACAATATATCGATTGATTCACACATTTCACAACTGTCGATTGTCAGCACTTAGTGACTTAGTATATTACGTCTACATGTTATTACTCTATAACATTGTCCATCAAATGATTCCCAGATGATAATGATGATGATAATGATAATATAATAATAATAATAATAATCCATTTGTTTTGGGGGCGCCCTAATAACTAGTATGTCTCTAAAGCGCCTATATACATTTCGTGTTATAACTAATTATATTTCATAACACAATAGTAAGTACATATAAGTTAAATAATAGCCTAACACAACCGTTAAATGAAATGAAATGGAATTCTATTTCATTTCTAGTGCCCTTCCAACACATGGCTATCAAAGACACTACACAAATTTATAGTTACTATGACGAAATAGAAATGCAAGGAGTATAAGGAATACAAGGAATACAGTTCAAAGTTGAGGAGAAATGCACAGGAAAAAACCTATACCCCTGATAGGACTCGAACCCACGACTCCCAGATAACCAGCCTGGTGCTCTACCAACTGAGCTACAGGGACGAGGTTATTCCTGTGCATTTAGGTATTTAAAACTACACAAATTTCTGGTCACTACGTTGCCCAATGCCAACGTTCCTGTGACAAGTTGCCTATACATAGAATATTTAGAAGTCTCATCTGTTACTTTTTGTACTATTTAATTTGCAATTAAACAATTCATCAGTTAATATCACTTATTTTGATTAGCTAGCTCTGGTAAGTTTTTTCATAAATGCATTATTCCATTCGTTATAGATACCGTGTGATTACCTGTAAGTCCTATAAGGCTCTCCTTGAACCAGTGCGATCTCAATTCGCCGTGCGTCATAGTTGCTTAGTAAACTCTCGCTATGTAACGCATACACGCCGGATAGCTGGATATCACCGCGCTGTATACCGCGCTGTATACCGTACTGGATATCGGATAATTCAATAATGGGTCCAGTCACTTGATGTAGCTACATACTACTGCCTATTCCCTGACGGCGGCGGCGTGCGGCGCGCAGCGAACAGTGAGCGGGCAAGCACTGTAGACTAGCAACGCCTTTGTTATACGCGACTACCGAAGCTCGGCACAGTCATTCGCGTGTATCCCGGAGGCATATCTACAAAACTTAATTTGCAACCCGTTCACAGTATGAATGTCACCGTTCACCGTTCCCAAATCTAGTTTTTAAGTGTGTCAAACGCGTCATTCGGGTTTTTATTATTATTATCATTATTATTATTATAAACCAATAATATGTCTGTTTGGAATGTTGTTTATAGATTACAATACTACAATATTACGGTATTTTCAGCATACAAGTAAAACAAGTGTAATTTAAAGGGGTGGGTAGCCGTGTTAGTCTAATTCATAGTAACTGAAAAGATAAAGGGCAACGACACATTTTATATGGACTAACTAATTTATTGATCACACGTTATTAATAAACTAGTTGGTATATATAAAAAGTGTTGCCCTTTATCTTTCAAGTTGGGACAAGTATTGGGTAGATTGCCAAATGATGCCAAACCGCAGTCGTGTCATTGGAGAATAAAGATCTATGACAGGCAGTAGCTAGCCATTTCATAATGTTATTTCCCCACCCCCTCCCGGTGGGTGTATTTTTAGCTCACCGGAGGTTATGCTCGGTGAGCTTTCTGATTGCACTTCATCCGTTATCCCTCCGTCCGATTTTAATATTTCTTGAAAAATCTTTTCAAAAAGTTCTTGGCCTTGTAATTTGGCAGATATTGTCCTCGGGTTGGTCTTAATCAGATATGTTCAGGGTATCGCCTTCCATGCAATGGGAGGTAATTCTGTCGATGTTTGTATTTTTACTTTTAAAATCTTTTCAAAAACTGCTTGGCTCAAAGCTGTGTAATTTGGCAGATATTATCATCCAGTTGGTCATATTTAGGTATCGTCATCTGGTATCATCATCTGGTATCGTCTGCTGGTATCGTCTGCTGGTATCGTCATCTGGTATCATCATCTGGTATCGCCATCTGGTATCGCCATCTGATGTCGCCATCTGGTATCGCCATCTGGTATCGCCATCTGGTATTGCAATCTGGTATCGCTATCTGGTATCGCAATCTGGTATCGCCATCTGGTATCGCCATCTGGTATCGCCATCTGGTATCGTCATCTGGTATCGTCATCTGGTATCGTCATCTGGTATCGTCATCTGGTTTCGACATCTGTGCAATTATAGGAGGTAATTTCCGCCTATATTTGTAATTTTGCCCAAAAAGTCTTATGCAATATACCTTACGAAAAGAGAAGGTAACGCCTTATTGACTTACTAAGACTTAACACAAGCAATCGCACCTGATGAAGTATACTTGTATACGAAAGCTCGTGCTAATCATCACCTTCGTTAGTCATTAAGGTGTTACCTTCACTTATCGTATTATATGATATGGCTACCACGGCAACCCACGCCTCTTCGTTATGTGCCTTGACAAACATTTCTACCAATTTCTATTTTATTTCAGTAATATGTGTTGATAGTCACAGCTGATCTCTAATTACTACAAATAAACTATGTTTGAACTGTGTATCACCTATTCACTATATAGTACAATTTATCAGTTCATAACCTGTATTGTAACAGTACTAGTATAGTATTATGTTACATATACAGCGGTGTGTTGTGCACACAACAGTCATCATTCGAATGTAAAGACATCCACTGAGTGATCTCCCCTAGCATCAACTTTATACAGTTTAGTTTATATCATGCAAGAACCTCATAAATGTTTGATATAGTAGTAGGATACTTGTTGCTCTATTATGTTTCGGTGATTTTTTTTGGTTTCTTTGTGATGTTATTCTATTATGTCATATTGGTATCTTGGTTTATAGGTGATGTACTATATGAATTATAGTTGAAAATCAATTGCAATTTATTAATAAGATAATGTTCATTTTATATATATATATACATACCTACTTTCCATATAGATTACTGTATTTTCTTCTAACGTTTGGTGTTTCATTGCTGTATAGTGTGTGCCTACGAACCTGATATGGTTCAGGCCTATTGAATCCAATAAAAAGTGATCGTTGAGTGGTGATAAAGCTAGACTCGTAACCCAAAGGCCTGGGGATACTGTACTGGATCATGTCCTTTAAATGATTTGAAATCATAAGGACAATTAGATATCTCAGTTCGTACCCCGCCAGCCTACGTACCAGCGAGTGAGGTTCGAATTTCGTGCAATAAAGTGCGTGTTCGTTGTCTACGTACACAAAGGAAATGCACAGTAAACCTGCCCTTTTTCCGGGAATTGCTCTCCAGTTGCACAATGGCTGCTGCCATTGATGCTGCGCCCTTCGACCAGGTGAGTTGTTCTGATTCCTCATATCGACAAGGTAACGTTTTGCGATTATTCATCTCCATAGGGTAACTCATTCGGCTTGTCGTGCCGACAATGCACGAAATGCATCCGTTTTTGCTATTCTTGTTACAAAAGTTCTTCTTCGATTAAATTGGCAAAAATGTCATTTCGCAAGCTGCTTTAACAGTGAACAATGCAGTAAGAATCCAAGGACGTTTCCAAGTTTCCCTGCAGCGAGACTTTTTTCAGGTAAATGCTATTAAAATGCGAAACCAATTAAATTGTACCCAAAGGCCCAAAACAGAACGAAAGCGATTAATTAATGTTAACCATCGTGGTCTTGTCGTATCATTTCATCCGGATGAAAATCGCATGGCCCATATTTCTCCCAATAAGTAGCTTTATACAAGCAAAATTATCCATAGATTATAGCACGCAATGTTAGGAATGAAGAGACGGGAGTTTTATCCGCAATAATTGGCTTGGGATTTTGACCATATTTCCCATCTCGGCTAATTTATGTAGTGTATTAATATCATTTTACTAAGACGTCCGTCGACATGAAGTCAATTTTCTCGCATGGTGTTCTCCAAGGACTTGCGACAGCTCGCTGATAGACACTCCTATTGACTACGTCTACAACATCGCCGCTGTATCGACTCCAGATAACTAGCATTCATCCGAGAATATAATAACCTCCATATTGTACGAGCTTTCACATAACTAATCGAACGTACTCGCCAACATAAATTACTCTCTCCACATACGTACAGTCTGGCACTCGAAATTGTGAGCGGTTAACCGTAGCCGCAGTAATTTTATGGGCACAGCTTGACTTTTGAACAAAAGGTGAAGTGTTTTATCCTATGGTTCAATTAATTGTACATAATCTCTTTCGAACGGTTCAAATTTATTGTTGACGAAGTGCCCTGCGAAGGTCAAAGTTGAAGCCTGGTTGGCGATAGTTCAACAAAGACTCGATGATATGTTACGTGCAGCTAACAGCCCGGCGTTTCGGCGTTTCTTGATCCCTCGGCGAAAATGCCGTAGATTATCGCTCCACCGCTCCAGCGAGATACAAGATCGCGAATTTAGAATAATTTTTCAAACCCACTGGTGCATTTTCACCCAACTGACACATAAAAATAGAGAAAGGAGTATGCAATAATCGACCGACATAACTTTTTATAAGTCGGAACCGATGGAGATCGATAAGGTTCCTGCAAATCGACTAGGTAGCAGTAGATTTATCAAGTACGCGTCTTTGATGAAGCCCCGGAAGACAAGTTAGAGACGTCTCTACGCGTCCTCGCCGTTTCTGCGTTTCTATCAATAAGTTGATGATCACATGCTAGGATTGATGGCGTCGTTGCTTGCTCACGACCGGAAATGGTTTCCTGATCTCGACACGTTGATTTATCTTTGTCTTACAGAAAATCACCAATGCGAGAATAGGAAAATCTAGGTCAACTTCTTTAATTGTCAGAGATCACGGGAGCCTTATACTAATTTTCGTTTTATTGATAACAAATCTTATTCTATGGTATTGTTACTGAATTTCGCGACGATGTCCGCGACGGGTACATGTCACCAAGCGACTATCAGCGACCTTTTGACTGACACCATTAGACAATGTTATCCATTAACTCGCGGATATTACCTGGGCTGAAATTCCATCACAAACAGAGGACGCCGTAGGGGGCGGTGGTAATTGCATCAACGCAGACAACATCCGATAAAACGGTGCGGTCACTGCGGTGTTCGTGCGGCATACGCCCAGACGCCATATATACGAAAGTCAGTAAGTAATTACATAACGTCGTTAGATAAAAAGACCTGGTTACCATACGTACCACAATATTTCCCTCGTTTAGTGCAAATTATTAGCTTGTCTCTTCATTAAGTAAACCTAATTATACTTATAAATCCTTTGCCCAAAACCTTAAGCAACAAAATCCAAGATTCCCTCAGCAATACAAGAAATGCATTTACGCCGCCCAGTGGAAATCAATCTTAAGAATACTTGTCACGAACACAACGTCGATTCCTGACGTAATGCACCTGCTTCAATTTGTTAGGGCAAATTTGACAATCTGATAATGCTCCCTGTAACCTCTCCCGAGCATGTTCAATAATTTGGTTAAGGTCGGGAGGGAAAAAGAACGGGTGATAGAACATTTGAAACCATTTGATCTTATAATTCAATAACCACTGTAACTCTGTGTTATGAAGCACTGTCGTTCATCAACCGAATTTGCGGACTCATATCTGCTGCACATCGTCGCGCTATCACTTCACGATTCCTGTTCGTAAGTGGATCTTTCATTCAGTATGAAATACAGATCAGTTTGACGCCTAGTTAATATCCCCGGCCACACCATAACATTACCACATCTGTATCGATATTGTTCTATAACAGAATCATTAATAAATTGTTATTGGAACGCCTGTACTCCCAACTACGACCAACATGAAAGTAAAGACAGTCAATGTAGTAATCTGTCTACAGTCCATTGAGCTACTTAAAGCTGTATCCAGTTAAGACCTTGTCTCCGCCAAGACAGCTGGGGGGGGGGCTCTGCTCAACACCACCTGACTGCCCTCTGCTTACTGCCCACTGCAATCCTATACGCTGAGCAAGTTTGTTTGCCAAAGGCGCGTGCAGACGGCACATTAAGATATCATATAAGATAGACGTGAGACACTCTTAAGCAAGCAAATTGATTGTACTGACTGGTAGTTTTATTACTTAGGACAAAAGCGGAAGAATGATGTCAGTATTATCTTATCACATCATCTAACATTTATCCCGATGAAAAGAATAGCAAGAGCCATAAACGATACAATTCCTCAGTATCAATACTCTTCGGATACTGATCATAAATTATACGAGTTTATTGATATTATAAACATATCACTATGAACGTCGTGTGCTATGATTAGTGGGCAATTATATTCTCTGATCGATATTTTCTGCGCTGTTGCTTTCTATCTACGAAATTTGTTTCCGAGAAGAAAACAAATAAACATCATAATAGCAGACAATGATCGATCTGTCGTCGGTATGTGTTTATGTCACCCCGTTTATCAACTCTAGGAGTATTCCTATACATTGTCTTACTATGGTTTCATACTCGTTATATGCTGATGGATATTTACCTGCGTTTCGAAACAAAAGACCACAATGTTGCTAGAACACTTAACGTAGACATTTTTATGGTAAGCAATGCATTGATTTAGCACGTGTGTTAATTGCCATTTGGGTTCATCTTATTCTACTATTATACGTATATCTTATCCCCCCCCATGTATTACAGCCTGTTGATTCTCAATAGAATTATCGATCATTGAAAAAAATCGTCCAAAAGGAATCCTTTCGATTACAGAGTATATTACGACAGACTGGAATTATTGTATGGATAAAGTTCTTTAGATATGTTATGGGTATCGATATTAATAAAACATCGCCCGGAAGCGAGTGTTTACTCACGCAATGTGTCTGACAGCTCAGCTAATAAGTGCACTTCTATCAAGTCCATTTCATTTTATTCTATTTTCATTCCAACCCTGGCGAAAAGCGAGAGGTATCTGCGCACTTTCTGAAAGTGCCACCTCAGACTCGAGAGGGAGGACACGTATCCTAAATTGGTTTCCTGGAATTACGATATCAATTCCATTTAATCGAGCCTAAAGCACTTAGAACGACACGTATCCATTATCAACGAAATGATTAAATTGTTATACTAACAATTGTGCTATTTACTGTCCAAATATTTCTACTCTGATGATAACAAAAACTGTCTCCCAAAAAAACTGAACTGCTAGGAAAATGTACAGTTTAATCTTTCCAATCGTCAAAAAATAAAACTTTTTGGAATGCCACGTATTTCGATTGACGTTGTAGTTTGGTTTTTATGGCGGTTTTTACTCGGAAAAAAATATCGACAATGAAAAGGGGGGGTTTGAGTCAGATTTATGCCCTTTTTTCAGCGTGTTTGGATGTTTGCGGACTTCCACGAGCAATTTTCTGGTATGACGAAGTAACCAGACGCATCGTTTCTTAAGGGGACGCAACTCGTACCGACAATAAGGATAATGAATTATTGACGCTAACGTAAGTATTTAGTCCGAATGTCAAGTCCATACACAGTTTTCGTAACTGAACATCGATTATGTAAAACAGCCTTGAGATAAAAAACGAGCCAAGCAAAATGTCGCTGTGGTAATTCCATAATGAGCGAAATATCCGTTATTTTGGGCAAGTGAAAACCGAAATTTTTCTAATTGAGCAGAGGACATATTTTCAGATGAAAGTATTAAATCACCTATATGTCCATGGACAAGTTGAGAGATGGGCAGACGGGAAGACACAATACACAGCTTATCGGAGACAAAAACGATCGCCACACAGGCAAGCAGAAACCGACGGTAACATTACTTCAAAAATGTGATTGTATTGTTCCAAGGTACTCAAGCTAAACGATTTGACAAAGCTAACCTAATTACACGTCTTTCGTACGTGCATTTTTCACCTTCATGCCAATTATCTCTCGTAATCTCGTTTCGTTTATTTAACCGAATCCCATCGCGTGCAGTTCTTTTGCTAATGAAAAACACGCGCTTTGATTGGCACAAATACGCCATCCTGTACAAATACGGCATTCCAGTTGAGGAGCGAGTGCCTTTTCTATGTCTTCTCCACTGTATTGCCGCGTGCCCAATCACGCACGCAAGCCGATCTCTTTTTGGTCGTTAAACAAGATTTGAATCGATTTCTTGTCTTATTAATTGAGACGATATGTCCACTGAAATAGCGATAATTTGCGGAATCCGAGAAAGTGTAGCGGCGAGCACTGCGGTTAATACCGACTTAGTTAGCATGATCCGAGTGATTTATCAAGGTTGAGAAATCACAATACCGAGAAGTCGCGGCTACAATTGGTGACAAACAAAGAATCATGAGACGGGATTGCTATCAGTTATGGGAGGATAGGGACAGGCCCGGGATGGTGAAAGTGCTAAAAACACGACAGGGACGATATCTCTTAGGAGCTGTTAGCAACAATCGCACTCGGGATGAAACTTCTCTGCAATAAAACTCAAGAAATACGACAGGGATAGGTGTTTCCGAGGAGTCTCAGCATAGGGTTGACCGTCGTCCACTCGGACCTCTGATACAAACGAACTGTTTATCCACGTTGCATGCATGCAGATTCCGCTATATGTGTGATTTAGTAACCACGCTCCTATGGCTACCCATAGCCCCCGGGCTCAACATCGGCTTACGATTTTTATCTTCAATAAGTAATCCTATACGCATTTGTCGTCGTTACATCGCCGTTTTGCATGCTGTAATTTGGTCTTGAAGCCTATTAGTTCATATCGCATTGTGAAAATCCAACATTCTTCCCGATTCTTGTCTAAGAAGAAGACTATCAAAAACCTATCAAAATAACAGCAATAAAAACGATAGACACGGGTGTATATTTGACGATGTAAGCATAATATTGCATATGGGGAAGTTTTCACCAATTTATCTATACCTAAAATTAATGCTACTTTTTGAAGATATTGTATAGTATAGACACATTAGAAATCAATCAGGAGGTGGTGTAAGAGTAGATATTTCTTCGAATTACTTTTACGCATGCGCCATCACTTCTACGCGCCAGCCACCAATTGTACATTTTTATTATAAAACTCACGTCACTTTTTGTCTTGTTCCTATTGGGCGATTCTGGTTTATTTTTGGTAATTAGAATTATATATCTGGAGGATAGAACCTTCTATCAACAGTGAGATCGATTAAAAAGTTATTGTTTAATACATAGTCTACGTCTCTGACATCACACAAGGGACTAAATCAAAGAGAAACGTGATAGCTTAACTGGTAAAGCGCCGGGTATGAAGTGCTGAAGTTCTTAATTAGAATTGTATTTATTATTGCAGTGTCTTCTGTCGAACTACATTGTTCCCAAAGAGCACTCTAAAAATCTATTAATTTTGTACCAATACTTCCTTTCTGTGGTATCTCTGAGCGAGGTACTTCACCCTTAAACGCAGTCATGTACCAGTGATTTTCGGGCAGCAAAAGTGAAATTAATGTATTTTGCGAAAGGGAATATTTAAGAGGCTATTTACACGGGTTCTTTAGGGACTTATAGACAAGCTGCGGAAGTGAAAACAGCTCTAAAACACGGCAAAAAAACAATACATTATCGAGGACCTTGAGATTTCATGTATTTTCCTGCGTCAATGATGTTTTTCTTCACTGCTGGATACACTTGCGGCGATCGATTGTGCTAGGAGATAATCTGATCATCGCATGACTGTCTGTCTTCGGGGCTATTTTTGACATCGATTTCAGAAAATTTGAATCTCCGCTGAATTAATCGTCATGTGTCATGGTTGTGACATCTAGAGAAATCGCGTCTATAGATCAATTTGCGTGAGCATTGTGCGGGAACGGTGTCGAAGACGTACTTGTGCGTACAGCGCAGTGTCTCCGGCCTACTTAAGACAATTTGTAACAAACGCTGGAGATTTAAAAGGACGGCATAGTGTAAACAGGAATCCTTCTCATCGTCGCAGTTTGTTAGGCTGCGTATGTGAAGCCATTAAGCATATTTGATTGACTTTCATTACGTTTTCACAAACTTTAGAGGTGACGGGTACTGCGAGCTACCAACCGGAAGATTCAGGGTCGACTTCGTTGTGTAAACCGTCACTAGACAAACTGTGCGAGTATCCTATATAAATGCCACGACGTTTTTTGTTTCCTCATTGATATTATTGTCGATGCAGTGTTTTTGACTAGGCGTATGCAAGACATATATTTTATATCGTTATAGCTGATTTGTATACTTGTAAAAATATTCCTGTGCAAATATCAACACATCTGTTGGAGACAATTCAACGCCTGTTTCTTTATACTGAAATCCAACATTATTCTGACAATATTATCATCATCATTAAAATCTAGATTATAAAATTTTCTATTGGTTGATATGTCATTCTATTTATATAATTACTGCCGCTGGATTTCATCATCTTTATCTTGTCACGTCGGAAAACTTTTGTAGATGTATATGGTGTAAGAAGTGGACCTGTCACTTGCACGTCAGTCGCAGTAGCTACAGGATCGTACTGAAGACGGGGACGTTACAAACGGCGTTAAAACTGTCTATTTGGCGATTATAATTCGATAACACTTGCCAGCACCAGCGGAAAAGTGATCGCTGGATAACTGATCCTCGTGAAAGATTGCGAGTTTTAAAGATCGCAGTTACCTCCTTTGTGACAGTAGCTATAAATTAATAATTTTTTCTCTCCCCTCCCTGCCTCTCTCCCTCTCTTTCTCTCCCTCCCTCCCCCTCTCTCTCGCAAAAAAACATCTCGTGCTGAACATGTTTAGATAGATTTGTATGAAGGTTGGTTATTGTAAAGGTCATCGGCGTATAAAAAGCAATCGATATTGTAAGTACGGATAACATCTGTTCATCTATTACAGCTAATAAAGTAGCACTAGAACATGGCCTTTATCTTGTATTTTCTTACGAAATTAATCATTATGCGGGTTAGACAACATCTCAATGCGCATGTCCGGACCCTGCAGCCATCGTTCAGAAGAGAAGGGTAGGTATGTTTTATATAGTTTTTTGTGTCGTATGTATTCTTCGCCATCATATAAAAAAAAATCCGGGTGTAGTTCCCAAAACTATGATGATATCTTAAAATCCATTCGTATCAATAAAATGATTCTATAAGATGTGACTCCGACACTGCGAAAACCATATCTAAAATGAGATAATATATGCGGTATTGCGTTACGCTCGGCATATCCATGAATTCGTGAGACCACGAAGCACGTCTTATACCGCGGGAGATCGATTTGTGTATTACGCGTCTATTGAGGGTATAAATCCACTGCGACAAGGCCGCGGGACGAATTTTGTTCATCAAAACCTCCGTGCCCGCGGTGAACTATGGATATGTATTTCTTATCAGCTTAAACGCACTCGGACATCGCTAGATTCGCGACAGAAAATTGCGCGTGATTAAAGCGCCGAGAATGGCGACCACGTCGGATATACGCCGGATAACGTTATTAAGGGTTTTAATACAGTATCGAACATCTTATATCCCGGTCATAACCCCTCCCTAGCGCAGTCGTTATTTTTTCTGTTTTACGGCATTCGTAGAAAGACATAAAATATCGTGTAACATCGCATAATTACAGTAGATAAAAACAAAACATGTCATTAACCCGCGTGTTTTAGGCATATAAGTGGATACAGGGTATAGTCATTAAACCGCATGTTTAAGGTATATAAGTGGAGACAGGGTAGTCATTAAACAGCGTGTTTTAGGTATATAAGTGGATACAGGGTAGTCATTAAACCGCGTGTTTTAGGTATATCAGTGGATACAGAGTAAAGTCATTAAACCACGTGTTTTAGGTATATAAGTGGATGCAGCGTAAAGTCATTAAACCACGTGTTTTAGGTATACAAGTGGATACAGGGTAAAGTCATTAAACCGCGTGTTTTAGGTATATAAGTGGATACAGAGTAAAGTCATTAAACCACGTGTTTTAGGTATACAAGTGGATACAGGGTAAAGTCATTAAACCACGTGTTTTAGGTATATAAGTGGATACAGGGTAAAGTCATTAAACCACGTGTTTTAGGTATATAAGTGTCTAAAATGCGCTATTCATTTTAAGAATACAAATTGTCCACGTTGGCTGAATTCTTCAGATTCAACAAACAACGTGTGTTCCTGTTCAATAGCGTTTGTGACAATTCTGCAGTCGCGCTCATTAGCGTTAGAACTTCTCGGTGACGGTGTTCACTAACATTAACGAGTACTCCATGACCTTGATTAGTAACGTGATGGTAATGGGGGGAGCCACTGTGGGTCCTCGAATAATTGGAGAAAATGCACAGGGAAAAATTTATACCTCTGATAGGCTACAGGGGCTCAGTTGGTAGAGCACCAAACCGGTTATCTGGAGGTCGTGGGTTCGAGTCCCATCAGAGGTATAGGGTTTTTTCTGTACATTTTTTTCCAACTGTGTTTAGTAACGTCAGGCATCACTTAGTGAGGCCGTTCGTTAACGTTGCCGACCACTCGATGACTCCGCCAACTAAGATTAACAACCACTCAGTGACCGTGTTAATCATTGTTAACGACCACTCGGTGAGACTGTTTACTGACCTTGACCACTTAGTAACCGTGTTATCTATCTTTGCCGACCACTCGGTGACCCTGCTAAAATGAACGACCTCCCAGTAAACGTGTGAATCAACGTTTACGACCACACGATGACCCTTTTACTAAACTTCACACCACCACACACATGTTATCTATCTTTGCCGACCACTCTGCCACAGTGCTGTCTGGGGGACGGGCAGGGTTTGAATCCTGTCCCGAGCATTAGCAACTATACTTCGCCGATGTATTTTAGAATAATGTTGTTTTCCTGGTCAAGATACCTTATCATAGATGCTTTTCATCGACTTAACCATAAGTAAGTACATGTAGAATTAATTTGTGGTTACAAAATGAATACGCGTTTGGAGAGTATATTTGTGAGAGAGTTGCTGGCGTCTGTTATCGAGATACCCTATCCAAGTCTCCAATGAATTGTTATAAACCGTCAGTTAGCGAGCTGGGCAAGCGGCTTTAAACTACGGTATAAAAAGCCCGCGCTTTACTTCACTTCTGAATACCGTTACCATCCATTCGGTGATTCTCTTCTCTGACGTTAAAGACCACTCGGTGACCGTGTTCACACACGATGACCCCTCTTCTCTCAACCCGTGCAGACATCACGCATTACCGCCGTATTTCCTATTATATCCACCGATATAACTGCTGATTCCGACCATCTTTCTATTTTTTTAACAATAACCTCACTTCTAAAAATGTATGCCAACCTTACAATTACACAAGTACATTTAATGCTTCATTTTCAACTAAATCATTTTTTCCGTGGCACATGATAAGTGGCCCTAACTTAATGTTACGCTTGAGCTGCAAATTGGAAGTAATCAATCAGCGGTCGTTTATACCCTCGATGTCGTCGAATTCCCGTGTGGGCCCGGGCCCATGAAACGTCGCTATATGCGGCAACACCAGCTTTCATCCGAACGTTTGAATCCACGTTCGGATATATTCCGTGTATCCAACATTATTACCGTTATATTCTCTACGCACGCATGCGTGCATGATAAATTGGTTGGATTTTCGCCGGTCGGAGTCAACGAAATGACGATAAAAAACGCCGTGTATGGCTTCCGGAGCAAATAAAATAATTAATGCGGACTCGCGTCTAGAACAAGATGATCTTAGCTTACCGGCAAGAAGTAACATTTTGGCGCAACTCGAACGTCCTTGAATGGCTGCCTTAATAAGGGCCGTGCAGCCCGCCCTGTTTGGTTGGTCGATTTTGATACGCCGATAACAGTTGAGAAGCACCCGCACAATTTCGTAGTGACCTGAAATGTTTCAGTTTGAAGATACTCAACGATCCTACTATATAATTGGTTGGCAAACATAATAAAGGAATTTTAAAAGACGCGGTAAGCAGTTCTATTTAAACAATAGTAGTATTCAAAAACGAACAAGTGGGGTTTTTAGTGCTACTTTTTTAATGGAATTAAATGTTATTAGCACTTACAATATTGCCCCTTAACATCCTTAAGAAATTTTGCAATCTCTCACAATTATTGCACAAAAATCTTGCGCATTGTCCCTTATGAAAGGCGCAGGAAAAGCCCTTGGTGGGCGTATTAGAACACCCAACACCTCTCATGGAAAGCCGCGCGTCTAACCCCTGCATCGCTAGTGCGAAGAACTGTCTGTTGCGCTTACAATACGTGTTGCAATATATTACACCGGACACTCCCCTTTTCACCCAATGTGTATGATTAAATTAACTTAATATAACAATCCTGTGAAAGATAACGATCACAATAGGTTCGACGACACTCTCGCAAGATTGTTATAAGATATTTAGAAACTACAACCAGAAAACAGTTTAGCTGACTAATAATTTGTACTGTCTGATTTTATTTTAAAATGTCCCCATTCTGTCTACCTCCCCCCCCCCCTAATCATGGAATCAATCGATATATTTACCAGCTTGAGCGGCGAAAATAAGCGGCGTATTTCCGTCATTGTCGGCGGCGTTCGGGTCCACTTCGGGAACGTCCGCCAACAACTCAACGATTCGTAGAAATCCGTTCGCGCATGCGTGACTCAAACCATTCTGTCAAAATAGGACTCTAAAATTATCTTATATATTATTTTCAGCCATCATAAAAATACGCGGAGACGACGTAAACGAACCATTGGCATAACTCATATTCGCTCGATGTTGAACGCGAATTAGCGTCGTATTAGTCATTCGATTGTATTTGATCAAAAAAACTGTTACTTTAATAAAATGGATACAATTTTGAGAGATGATTAACACCTCTATTATTGAATACTTTATGCTTCCTGATGACGAAATATTTGTGGTTCTCACCTTTTTGTGCATCTTTTTGAGACATATTTTACTAAGTAATATCTCTAGTCGCCAGCTATATATCTTGTCATTATTGCTGAAGGTAATCATTATTGCTGTATCACATAAAAATTTCTTTACATATTTTTTTTACTTATGCATTGGGCGGAAATTAAATTGTGTTGTACTGTATATGATCGTTGATAATGTAGGCAGATAATTGGCTATAACATTATTGGCATAAGTTATTCGCGATGTTGACTCATTCAAAGTGAGTAATAACAGCTAGGCTATAAGTACACTTAATTTAAATACATTTCATTTCATTTCGTGACGAGATGTGTCAAAAATATACAGGAGTGGTGTCCCAAACTGATTTATAATCCAAAAAAGTACAGACTACAAGTGGGGGACTTGTAACTAATCCGCCTGGAGTCTAATACATTTGTTTTCCCATCCTTCTCCGCCACGCTTGCATACACTCCAGGAAGGATTTTCCCGGATTTCCTCACGGCTCTATCGTCACGGCCTTTTTGATGTCACGTGGTAGAATTCGATAACCATTGAATTATCGAAAGTAACGGTTGTGTATTGTAATGATGGGCGATCACCCAGCTTTGTGTTAGTCACGTGCTAACGATTAGCTACACGGACTACAACTCTCTAGAGTGTTCCTTCGAATAATAATGGACTGTACATATTGCGGTGTATATGACAACGTGTCCGTACGTGACAGTCAGTGCGGTTTACCCAATGTCAATATTTGTACGGCCTTGTGGGTTCTCGAAAGATCGCTATAAACGGGCACTAAACGGGTTGACCGTTAACTCTCAGAATAGCTTCGCATAAACGCTTTAGTCTCCCGTTTGACGTAGGTTAGACGATATCGCCTGTATCTCGTCGTGTGTGATATCAGTTGCCTTGGAAACCCAGCACGATTCCCGGCATTCGAGATTACGTCACGCGAAGGTATATGGCACATCATTCGTGTCGATCAACCAGTGACCTTTCACGTTATTATGTGCCACGACTTGTTAGATTCAGTCCTGCTGACGTAACAAATGACGATTGTCCTCTACTATATATATCTATAATATAACCTTCACAAATCACTCCCGCCTCCATGCGACTCTACAGTCCATGAAATGAAAGTGTACTGTTACAGTAACATTCATTTTAAATGTCCATGGCAATATCGTCGCATTATTGCGTCTCAGACGTGGTTGGTGGCGTTCGAAATGCGGAAATGACGCAGTTACGTTACAAAATATATAACATATCGAAAGGTTTAGCTTAATGTATGATTAAAACATACTAACATGGCATTTACGGTGTATAAACCGGTACGATGTAAAAGTCGCGGTAATTTTTTCAACACGGTGTCCTATGCACGAAATGAACGTAGACTACATCGCTGGCAATCAAAATAAACGTTAGGATATTGAATTAGCCACTCACGCGTCCGGATTTGTCCATTTCGTTGACCTCCTCGTATGAAGGGTTGTCCTCTAGTAGTTGATGAAGTGCCTCGACGTCATTCTCTGCGCATGCGTCAAAAATACATATCTCTTCTTCATCGGAGCAAGACGACATGTCGCTCCACATGCTATGTGTCATCATTCGCTGATAGGCGTGTTCATGGCCTGAAAACATATGTCAGAGACTGTCGTACGGCCTTCAAGGTGTCTTCTCGCGGCCTGAATCACCATGAAGTCATATTCTGTATGTTCTTAATCCGGAGATGGAAAACGCCATGATTTTGGGATACCAACGTAACATTTGGTTAAAACCAGACAGAAGCGGGACGTCTAAACGTTTAACAGCATCACACCGGAAACAGACCGAGGGATTCGTTGGCGGGCGTCCGTTACAGACCCGTCTTTCCTTATAACTTTTAGTAAATAGCCATTAGATAACTTGCGCATAAGGTATTAAAATGTACTTTACTGATTTCATAAATAAGGGCGTTGTTGTAATAACAGTATTCCACAGTAAATAATTCAGGTTATGAGACTAGATATAAATACCGACTTCTACAACGTGATATACTGAAGACTTCTTATCGACCATCCCCGAAGAAGCTTCATGGGGTTTTCGCCGATCTGCCAATCTATTCCTCATTAACTCATAGTGCAAATTGACTGTACCCAGTGCGAATCATAACATACGGGCTTCATTACATCGTCGTATTTCGCCATACCTAGTCACAATTGGTATGACCACAATGACGAATAATACCGTTCATTAGAGTCTCCATGCCCGATATGCAATTAACGCCTACCAAGCCGCAGGTTATTAGAAAATGTTCCACCTGTCATAACCGATTCAATGGTAATGAAACCCGCCATGCGTCGGATGGTGTTGGTTTGGCTACATGTTGTACGATTTTTCAGAACCTTTTGCGTGATGGATAATCGCATGACATGTCCAATAGAACGTCTTACATACATAACTACAACCTCCGTAAATAACCAAACGAAATAACTTTTAACGTCTACCAATATAAACAATCTGTCAATAAGTCGCATATTCATTAGTCTATATTATTTCCGACATCGTCGACTTTTAATATGACCATTACGATGTCAATAAATATATTGAATAGAGTTAGTTCCCTTCTGAGAAATGTCCATGAAATTTCTAATTCGCATTCAGCAATTACCTATTCTTGTAGGATATTCCTGAATGTTTCGTACGGAATAAAAATATCGACGGACGACCATAACTGTCAATTTACTTATGAGCAATGCCTACACAGTAATTTACGCAATCGACATTCTAAAGGTCGGCATAGTAGATACGGACTCAAGTGTCATATGTAAATATGCGTTATTTAAATATGTATCATATGTATTATGTATATGTTCGGTGTTATTTTCGACTCCCGGCAAACGTCGACATAAATGAAATGTTTTTGAAATAAAAGATGGAGGATATCGGCGGTTTTTCCTGAATGATGTAAAGATAAAAGAATTAACAGCTTTTCTGACTTTTACGCCTGTTTTCTCCGCAATCATCTAGTAAACTCGGCAACCTAGTGGCGACTTTTCGAGGTCCAAACACTACCTAGTTACACTACGATGTAAAATCGTAAAAAAAATATCACAATATTTTACATATGACCGTCACCTTTTCCGTAGTATTATGTATACTGTAATATAATTTTTGTACGTTTAGCCTATAAATTATACGAAACAATGATTCTGATCATGTCCTATGTTGTCTCTGCGATCTTTGTAGTTACAGCGCGATTTTGGTCGAGTATTTAATCTGTGTGCCACCTCTGCCCACTCTATGCGCCAGATGAAGTATACTTGACGAACGAAAGCTTGTGTTAATGCTCAGGTTGTAAGTCAACAAGGTGTTACCTCTGTTTTTTCGTATTCTCAGTACTTAGGTCGTCCGAGACTCACTAGTTGCTTATGAGAAGCAACACCATCTTGACTCACTTCTGTAAACTTTGTTTCAGCATTGACCATCAAGCCCAAACGATGCGCTTACTTACTACGTCCAGTCCCGTCTGTAACTCGTCGGAGTCGTTAGTGACAAACGCTGTATCGTCGGCGTACAAAAATGTCGTACTTATGATGGACCTATCAGCGAACCTTACATACACTGACGCATTAGATAAATGATTGCTAAAGTCATTGAAAAGCGGTAGAAAAAGTTCCTCCTTCATTCGAACCAATATGAACTTCATATCATGAACTTCATCACCATTCACAGATATATATATATCTATATATATATAGAATCCTTATTAGGTATAAACCAATGCAGAACAATCAAATAATACAGAATACGTAAATCAATCCAATAAATACTATGTAACTGGAGAAATATATATCTACCCCCCTCCCCTCCCCGACCCCGAATCATTATTATCTTGTATGAAATTCCTGTCATTATTACTACTATTTATTCTTGGTATACTGAGTTCGATTTTGAACCGTATTCCTTGTGTCTCTAGTTAATCATATGACCATGGGTGTGTTAAGTGTCTTTGATATCCTGTGTTGAAAGGGCACTGTATATCAATAAAATTTCATTTCATTTCTTATTTATCCTCCTTGTATACACTCCTTTGTTCCTACTACCTGTCTGCTCATATATTTTTCCGACCACCTGTTGTTTTCTTAATACCTTTTGACAGTCTGACTATTTACGCACTTTCTACAGCTCTTCGCGCTATGTCTGTCCTTTGTTCATACGCCTTTGTCTTCATCCCACTCCAGTCGTAGCTTTGATCATGTCCTTTATTGTCTCCTCTGTGATCTTTGTAGTTACAGCGTGATTTTGGT
>WURV02125318.1:0-19267 GCA_011762755.2 Epimenia babai
TGAACCTGCTTGAGGACCTTGTACACGTAGATGCTGTAACTCTCCCTCCTCTTACGCTTCTTCTTATTGCCGCCCGGACGAGGCGCGGACTTCTTGATAGACTTCTTCGCTCCCTTCGAACCGGCTACTTGCTTAGTCGGCGGCATTACGTCGTGATTCTAGTATTGAGAAGATAAATGCGTCAATTTCGGTCGCCCGATATTTATAGCGGCGCGCGGAGTCGCCGAGTGCGACGATATCCACCAATAGGTACGCTCCATTTTTTCCGAGACGTTCACCACTCGCTGCCGTTCAAACGCTTTTCGCTCGTCAACAATTGTTGGTAAATGTGAAATTGCAAGAAAATATTCACCCGACGGAATGGATTGCGAGTAATTTGGCTTTGGGAGGATTTCGCCAGTGGTGCCGTCATTAGAACCATTCAATGGAATTAAGCCGCGGCCTGTGGAACTTTCCCTTCTACAGGTTGCGCCCCCGCCCCTTTCTCGCCCTCTTTGTCTCCCTAACGTAGCCGCAATATGCCTCCTGCAATATGCCAAAACTTTGGAACAGTTCACCATTAGCACTGAGATCATTAAATTCATTTCCTCCATTTAAAGCCGAGCTCAAAACTCACTCATTCGAGAAAGCTTATTTTGAGCTCTCTGTACAGCACGAATAAGAGGTTCGATACCAGAGCTTTTAATGCCCATTATGATATTATTATTGCGCCTGCCGGTGCGACTATAGTACACGCATGCAACGCGAAGGTGGGAGAATTAACCTAATTCAGCCGCGGTGATCGACACAATCAATCCACGTTTTAAAACGAAATAACCAACCCGCAATACGGCACATGCGGCGAGCACGGCTTTATGGTTTTAGAGATTTAGTGGGAATAATCGTTACAGTACACTGCACGAAGCAAAATAACCGAGATGACATGGTGGCCCTGAAAAGGGCCGTTGGAAAACTCGGAGACGAGACGTTTACTTTGCCGGGGCCTTTACGGAGCTCTTCTTGGGAAGGAGCACGGCCTGGATGTTGGGCAGGACGCCTCCCTGCGCGATCGTCACGCCCATAAGGAGCTTGTTTAACTCTTCGTCGTTGCGTACGGCCAACTGCAGGTGACGGGGGATGATACGGCTCTTCTTGTTGTCGCGGGCCGCGTTACCGGCCAGCTCGAGTACCTCGGCCGCCAAATATTCCAGTACGGCCGCCATGTACACGGGAGCGCCGGCACCGACGCGTTGGGCGTAGTTACCCTTCCGCAACAGACGGTGGATTCTGCCTACCGGAAACTGAAGACCGGCCCTGGACGATCGGCTCTTCGCCTTGCCCTTCACTTTGCCTCCTTTTCCGCGTCCAGACATGTTAACGATACTCTATAGAACGAAACCGCCACCAACTGCAAAATCGTAATTTGGGTGATGCGTGAAGCGCCGACGCAGCGTATTTATACCATCGTCGGGAATAGTCGATCCCACCAATGAGACTGTCGAGCGTCTTCCGCGACGTTCGCTATACATCCCGATCGCGAGCGCGAAAAAGTATCAACGGTCACGAAAATTGAAACAGCCCCATTCCACATGTACTAAGTTACTGACTAAGGTAAATATAAATGCCAATAGAAATTATAATTATTATCCCCACCGCAAACTATTTTTCCCGGAATATGTCTGTAGTCAATTTTATCGCCGTTTGCCATTAAACCGTTGACTGACGCTACATTTGTAACGTAAATCTACTCGTATCGTACCGCAGGTAATACAGACAGATAAGTCGACTGACTATAACATTACAGTACGAAAAGTGAAGGTAACACCTTATTGACTAGCTAAGATTATGATTAGCGCGAGCTTTCGTATACGAGTAGACTTCATCTGGTACACTTCATCATTAAGTCGTTTCATATTGGAATGCACTACCAATATCTATCACGAACGCCGCTACTCTTGCAACATTCCAGCATGGGCTCATGAGCCTAAGGCTCACATCATGAGACTGGACCGCTCTATGTTTTATTGCCCTCACACAGATCTGATATTAAAATCTCTTCTTTTTCTCCCTCTTTAATTTACTGATGTACGATGCAGTTTTTATGACATGTCTTCTGTTTCTCTCTCTTGCAAAGTGCGATAATACTCGCAGTGCGAGGTATGCACTGTACAGATCAGAATCAGAATAATGCCATTGTGCGATATTTGATCCTTCCTTTAACTATTTCTCCACTACGGCAAAACTCCTGTAGATGATGGGATTAGAGACAAACTAAATTCGTCTGGTTTTTTGCATTCTTTGGTAATTTATTATTCCTACATCCGGCGTCACATAACTATGTGATGTTCTAACGGTAAGCTTATCAAACGATCACATTCGCAAAGCAGATAAAATCAATCCTGAGGCACTAATTTTCATCATCAATCATGGCATACCACATAGAAACTTCGAACCTCTATTACGTGATCATGTAAAAACATATTTATAAACATAACACTTATACATTCTATCGTGGGCTTGTTTATCATCAACTGACTCAATGTGGTGATTTTTTGGGTGCTAACCCTAACTGAACTCTACGACCTGAGGGCATGAGCGAAATATTAAGACGCCAAATGCATAATTCATATTAACAAGTTAGAGATGGTTGAAAATAAGATATCAATATCTCAAAAATAATTAGTTTTACGACGGTCAATGTTGATAAACATAAATGACTAGCCGAGAGAATAAAGAAACGGGCGCAGTGAACTAGCGCTTTCCGCCAGCCGATGTACCGCCGTGACACCAGTATGTAATCTAACGCTATCGCTAACCCTGATCCTAACCCGGATCACACTCGTTCACTGCGCCAAGAAACATGACATTCGCATCGCCTGATTTAGTCAAAAAATACTGTTATTGTGAAAGGCAAATGATAGTTGAAAATACCCTGGATTGATATAGTGGACGACTGGAGGCCACGTGCACTATAAAAGTTTTATTTAGCTGACTCACCAAAAATTTTGTTGCCTGTCAAAAGTGAATAATTTTTACGAGATAAAGATCGACAAGATTTCGCTAACATTGCAGACGACATGTTTTCATTTCCGGTATCTTAAAAGCTGGACTCGCTTAAATAAGATATTGAAAAATCGTCGTTAACATTCATAATTTTATAATGGAGTTTCAATGTAATAATACATTTATAAATACGTATAACACAACTGCCTACAGAAAAACGCATTCACTATATACGTAGCTATAATACCTTTTGTATAGATTTTTACAGATAGATGATCCCCGATGCTTCATGCACACACACGCTAGCCAGATACAGTTATAATACTTTCGTTCCTCCATACTCAGCGATATATATTTATGACAGAGAATTAAGCCATTTTAGCATGTTCACGCATTAAAATCAAGTGATTAATTGTTTGTAAGATCTGTGAATAATACCAAATTGTCCATACAGTAGAGGTAGTCGACCTCATGATATTATATCAAATTTCAATACGACATCGCCCCCTTATGAGAATCTAAAATTTGCAGAAATTTTGATGGAAGTTCAGAAGTAGACACTATGTGAAAATTTCTTATGTAATCTAAACTACCCTACATGACGCTACAAAGAGTCAGATATGTCAGATAGCAGCCAAAATATGATTGTAATAACGTTTAAATATAACTCAAGATTTGTGGCCACGATAATCTCTCTATCAGTCCCTCTTGTTGCGTACCAATATAATGAATATAGTTTCGTCATTTGTCGGCAATACGCTGTGATAGCCGTCACCCCATTCCTCGTTGTCGCATACAATTTAGGTCGATATAGATTGAAGCTGGGAGATACAGTTTTTGTGGTAGAATAATTATTGAAATCAGTAAAGCTGTCTTCTTACACTTCTTACAGCCGATGTCTCGATGCATATTGTCGAGATTAGAGTATCCACTGCTATACTTCGTGAGTAACGTAAATCGTGGGGGGTTTTATTGATCTAAGTTGAGGCAATTTCTTAATATATAGTCGTAGTTTTTGGTTTGACCGTTTCCGCGTATTTTTCATTCTACTGCCTACGTTATTACCGATAACTAACTCGGAAAACCGATTTACGACGTTTGATTTCTGATATTATCCTCTTAAACGAGACTTATCATATCGTTTTATAAAAGAATCTTACATATGCATGTTTTATAAAAGAATCTTACATATGCATGAATTAACGCATATACAATTTCAAAATTAGAATGTATACAGTCGGCCAAGATGTAAGATAGATCGACTTTGGTTGCATGTATCCGTGTACCGAAACGACGTCCAATTGTCCACGAGTTTGATTTGTCAGTCGGTGTCCGGATTCGGGTCCACCGGACGTGAATCACCGGGGACACTATCAGCACCATGTCTTTTGTGTGCCTCTTACAGATAGCGCTAACGATGCGCAATGTACGAACTCGCACACAGTGACTATGATGCTCAGGTTCTATCGGCGATGTACAGGTATGAGGTATAAACAGTCTGTTCGCTTAGTTAAGTCGTTCGGACATTGGTCGGAGAACCATTATTAATATCAAAATGAGGCCTTTGTTCGACATCGGATCGTACTCAATACACGATATGTATCCATAGATCTACTCATAGGTGTACCATATCAAACGATCACAGAGTGAGTGCTGATGAAATAAAGAGATTTTGGCTTAAGAGGTAGTAGTTAACCGATCTGCTAGACACACTGTATATCAATAAAACCGAGTCTATGCTTCTAGTCTAATGGCAGAACTAGTTTATACACCTATACCCACACTTACCTGTAAGCTTTGTTAAGTAATTTAGTGGGACAAAGAAAATTATTTACAGTGATCAGGTGATTGAGGCTTTTCAAGGTACGGTTACGATAAGGTCTAGAGTTATTTGAGGTTTAAAAATGCCTACACCTATAATCGTTTATTTGAATTCTTAGACGTGATATTTTTCGATATTGCGTATAATTGAACTCATCTATTTGAAAAAAGAAAACACGAGAAATGTCTTTCGTTAAATCGCATCTAATATTCAGTTTATTTGATGTATTTCCGTGTAAATGCGCATCGGGTTTTGGAAATTGCTTTTTCCGCTTATTAAACTTCAACTGATGTCAGACATATCCCGACGTCATCTGCCGTTCCTTGCGCAGTGTGAGGCAAATGGCATCACTTTTAGGCAAGGGCTGCGGGGCTGGGTGCCGTACGTCCAGTCCAGCGGTCCAGTAGGTACCAATATGTAGGGTACTTATATTCGTGGTAAAATCGTCACGGTAATATAGATTACAGATACCAGAACGTTCGTTTTATGTCTAATTTTATTTCAATACATGGTTTTCCGGTTTTTAAGCACATTATAATTATTGGACTTAACGGGAACTCCGTTTATAACTTTTAGTTCGTATTATACCATGCGGGTTGGGGTTGAATATTGAACGCGGTGCCGTTTGTTGCCTATATTAATTAATTAGTTACTTACAGAGGCTCGAATGAGAAGCAAAAGGCTACTAACAATCCCCCTTTCCCAGAGCCTAATGAATCATACCTATCACTGTTCTAGATTTTCAAACAGATGACGTAAGACTGGTCGTGTGGGTGAAACGCAGCAGAAAAAATAATTCAATGCTCGTGGTGCGTTTATCGGCGAAGAAATTCAGAGTGACTGCATTCTTTGCGAGTTAAAAAACGTTAACGGTTTATTACCCAATACACTATACAAAGTAATAGAGTACATGGTATCGCGTCGATAAAACATTAAAACAAGCTACGCAGTTCTGCCGAGCAGCAAATGCAAATTATGGGTGCGTCTAACGTCAATAAGTAACATTAGATACCAAATTATGACTCAATTTGAACTATCAAATGTTTAAGCGCGAAAGATACTTATCGATCGCATATGTAGCCTGAACGCTGGTACGGATTCATTTGGACTCATTAGCCCCAGAATCTAGGTCAGCTTGATAATTTTACTCGGCTAATTTATTAATACACTTTACGTGAGGATGTGTTTTGTCGCGTCGTCTAAAGACAGAAATTGCTAAAAATCGTTCACGATTCTAAGTCTGGTCTTCGCGCCTCAAGAAACGACAAACAACTCGATCAACCCTACTGATCCGTAATACGCTAGTTACCGGGATGTGCCGAGCAAACAAGTCGACCACAGATCGATCTCAGAGGCAGACATATAAACACACGAGGCAGGGAAACAGAGACAAGACGAGATAAGACATCGTGCATACACGTTCGAACCAAATAATCGGAAGATGTTAATTGCGAAATACACGATATACAACGATATGGCATATTACAACGAATGAATGTGAAAATTCGTTAATGCGAAAGTACAAACGTAATATCTTTGAACTAACGTAGGTCATCGCGGAATGTGAGTAGAAACGGTGTATAAGTCGCGGCTGATCATGTCAGAGTGTGTCAATTAAATATTTATTCCGAATACAGACATGGATCGGAAATCAACGCATACACCGAGGTATGTAGCTGACGCGTAGAATTAACAGTTAAGCCCGAGGTTTTGTAGGGTTTTATTGTTATTTAAAAATGCTTGCAAGATGCTGGCTGTCATATTGCTTAACAGATAAAGATAAGTAATTAAATAAAATAGGTCTATGTTTGATTAAAGTACTTATCAGCTTGGCTGTCAAACGCACTTTACATGAGTAGCTGGAGAGAAATGCACAGGAAAAACCTTTACTCCTGATGGGACACGAACCCACGACCCCCAGATAACCGGTCTGGTGCTCTACCGACTGAGCTAGATTTACGAGATTATTCCTGTGCATTTAGGTATATAACACCGTTTTTAAGAACCACTGATGTTTAAAGTACGTATATAATAGCCAGCGATTTCTCTCCAGCTATTTATAGAACCACATTGGCTACCCTAATTACGTTTACATGAGTAGACACCCTGAACAGTCTATGTCTATAATGTTTTAGGTAAGTCCATATTATCGATGATAATACTATATGTATAGTATGTCGGGGGTACATGGATTAATACGCAGGCATATGATACCAAAATAGCTGGGCGTGCATGATAAAAATAGATTTCTCGGCTTATTCGCTGGAAGCGACGTTAAATCGGCATATCTCCGCCATGTTTTGGTTTGTTTCAGAATCGTAACTAGGGGTGACAAACCCGTTTACCCATAATGCAACGTAGCAATAATTAGATAGAGGTCAAATCGCGATCTTTGCTAAATGACCTCTTGACGCACGCGATAGCATAATAGTCCCACGTTTAAGATTTCCTCTCGTATCCGACCCAGGATAGCTACGTTATTAGCCCTTATGTCAATTCTGTTATTCTTTCTGTGTCATTATAGAGCCAAAAACAGAAGACAAGCTTCCACACTTAAATGAAAAAGCAAGGTTTCAGTTCTTTATTAATAGTAGTCAATTTCAGTGAAACATACAATATTGAACAAGCAACTCTCAGTTTATTTGTTATAACGGTTCGATATTAAACCGAATAAAACAGTTCGCTTTTCATGTATTCAAGTTATCGGTTTCGTAGTACACATAGTACATACTATGCATTTGCATAATGATATACAAGTGATCCCTTTGCGTACAAAATGCCGTATTTTCCCGAGGGCAGTCGACTTAAGTTGAGAGCATGCGTGTAGGTAGCGGTTTGACGCGTTTCAACTTACACTACTCATAACGTACTGAGTAGTCAACAAACCCTAACCCACCTTTTCGTGGAAGCGTTGCTGTATTTGCCAATCATCAGCTATTGGCCAATGAATACGAGGGTGGGTGTTGCCGATTAAAATCGATCCATTCACAGACACACCGCGAATCACGTGGGATATGTGGGCGATAACAAGTGACCAAAGAAACCCAATTGCTCCATTCATTAACCACATGATAGTGTAACTGTGTGGTTTGCCGTTTTCCTAGTAATGTCTCGAGCGGCTCATCGATAATAGTATTGTTAGTGTGTGTGTTTTTCTACTACTAGCGTTATTCCACCGTGCGCGGAGACTGGGATACCGTAGTCGTTCTAATAATTGATTCGATTTTAACTGTACACGTGGTTTTTTACGCCTATCGTAGTATCTATCGTTAAGCACACGCAGTAAAATACCCGTTCCGTATCAGTTGTGATATAAAACGAATAGACGTTTAGCTTTCACTCGTTCGTCAGCTGTTACAAGGTATTTTGTAATATCGTCTCGTGACTTTTAGGTGTGGGCGACTGATCGATAACAAACAGTAAATTATTGATTTAGACACCACAACCGCTGGTTATTATAGTCGCTGTAGTGTATTCGATAGCTATTTTATGGCGTGAATGTTTTTGTAAATCCGTTTATAAGCTGGCTGTGGTTGTGTACGACAAAGACACGCCGTTCACCGCCGAGACTTATCACATACATTGACTCACCACGCTGTGTAAAAAGGTTGTGTATTGAACAACAAGTTCCGGTCGGGATTCGCCGATGTCACTTTTTGTGTGACAATATCAAATCGTTTGTTTTGTATGATCAACAATAAATCTCCATATGCATTTACCTACAGTTGAGGTGAATGGGGTAGCTGGTTACTTTAACCCCCAACGCAAAATGGCGTCGTCGAACACGAGCAGCGCGACCCTTGGGGACTTGGGTTCGATGATACCCGGAGAAAAGTCTCTCAGTCAAGTTCTAAGCGAGCATCCTGGCGAATTAGTGCGCACCGGAAGTCCTAACTTCGTCTGCTCAACGATTCCAACTCATTGGCGTTCGAACAAGACGCTTCCCGTAATATTCAAGGTCGTCGCTTTAGGAGAGGTCAAGGACGGCACGAAAGTCACGATTGGAGCGGGAAACGACGAGAATTATTGCGGCGAGGTACGAAACAGCGTGGCTTACATGAAAAACCAAGTGGCTAAATTCAACGATCTACGATTCGTCGGGAGGAGTGGAAGAGGTGCGTTTTAATGATTTTAACTTGATCGATTAGTTTTTACCCTCCATCTTATTACGTCATTCCCCAATAGCGTTAACCACGCGAATCTCTTTTATATCTGGGAGTATAATATGGATTCTACTGTACTTAAATTGATAAGATAACGATGACAAAATAAACCAACAGGTGACACTCGACATTCCATACATTCTTCACATTGATGTTTCGTTGCACTTCGGGTAACTAAAGTAACTTTAGACCGTACCAGGGTCAACGTCTAACCACTAGAAACCATCTTACGAGAATAACTTGTGAAATATAAATGACGTATTACGTAAGCAATGCGCTTTAATCGATGACTCATATGGCCCATCCAGACACCCCTTGAACAAACAGTCTCACCCGGGCAACATTTACCACGGTTCATTGAGGGATGTAATCTAAAAAACTGCGTCAATGCGTAAGGTCATATCGCAAAGACAAAACTTTATTAAACCAACCCTCTATGCTAAGTTACGAACGCAAAATATGGATTTGTGATTCGATGTAAACCAATATCGTTAACCCTTACCACACTGGCTTGTAGATATCACAATACTATGGCGATACAATTCCGTGACAGCAGAGTGTTAAGGGTTAAACCTCAAACGACCTAGTTTGATTGACCTACATACATCACTCGCTGTTTCAGTGACGATTTCGCCATCCGCAATAATCGATAATGCACACTTTTCTGCGTTCCATTTATCACATTCTATTTCATTCAGTGAGGATGCGAAACCAATGTAAATCACCCTTGAACGATATAGAGAAGAGGAGAGAGAGAGAAATTCTTTATTGGGTCATAAAACCAAATTACAACATTCGAATACCAAAAATGACTCGAATATATGTACTAATATGACAACTCATAGAGTAGCCAATGACGACGATATACTAACACTATTATTGTCTACACGGCGGCGGTAATGTATATACTGTATATCGATCGTTAACACACATTTGTCTATTTTTAGGCCTTTTTAAGACTCCGTGGCGCGACGGTAGCGCCTCGAACCCAGGTCAGTAGGGCCGCGTGTTCGAACCACGTCGGGGTTATATTTTCGTCGAGGTCTATTTCTAAAAAAACGCACCACTAGTGTAATATCGAAAAACCCCCATAAAACACGAGTTGTGAAATCGTCGCTTTCCAACCGCATCACGTCAATTATGATATTTACGGTAATCATTCCACGTGGGACACGTTAGTTGATCGTATCAGCCTCATAGCTAAATCATATAACAACGAAAATCAATAATTATTACGCGGGCTGGTTTCACTCAAGCGCTATACAGCATAAGCATGATCACGTGTACGCTATAATAGAGTGTGTTAGATAAGAAGGCATTATATAGCTATGCTCGTGGGGATTTTAGCCGTATAATATGTAGATATAGAGTTTTCATTCACAAACGCCTGCCAGCCATTGACTCACACGCATGTGATATATCGTTCGTGCGGGGGCGTACGAGTGTATGGCAAATAAGAGATACAATAGCAATGCACCGATTTACCTACCGTTATCAAAACGCCCGTAGCTATACCGTAAATACTCCGAAACTGGCGCTATAACGATGATAAACTTCGTGGACTGGTTATTTTTATGCGGCGTTAAAACAAATACTCCACAGATTTTATATTAGGATTTCATAATCAACGTTTTTAGACAAGCATTTTTCCGAGTATATGAAACTTATTTTTATACTCGAACAATTTGATGTATAGTTCCAACCCCGTGTGGATATTTCACCGGGGTTACTTCCGGGATATGACTCAAATTCTACCCTGACATGTAAATAAATTTAGGAACGTAACTGTATCCAAAATCCCCTCTCAATACCGTCGCTGTGCCCGAGGCGATGATTTTCACACGTTTTATTATTCATTATAATCGCAGGGATAGATTTTGTATGTTGTACCGGCCATGTTGGCCCCGACACAAATCGGTCGTAAACTCACATTGCACGTGTTAGTATTGTAGGGGCTCCTTCATTAATTTACATTTTTAACATACCACATCTATAGCTATGCCTCGTCACATTGAACGTTGTAGACGAAGTGTTCTAAGATTACCCCCCCCCCCCAAAAAAAAAAACCCCTACGAGGAACGTCGCAGACATTCCTGCCGTTTGGGCGGGAATAGCGGTGGATCGTACGTATATTTCATTCCACTCTTTGTACAGACGTTATATGGCACTTGTATTTATAGTTAATCATGCAGTATAAAACCAGTCCTATTAATCATTGTTTCGTCGAGTTTACATCGGTACGAGAATACCTACTCGTATTACGAAATACCAACCGCGGTTATCCGCTCTGGTTTGCAACTTATAAAATGACACCGTATACCGACCCGTCAGTGGGGTCTTCCTGTTATATCCCTTCCACGAATATCCCCAACTGTTAAGATCACAATTTTGTTCTTGTTATATCCCCAAGATTTTTTTCCTGTTATATCCCCTACTTGATCACTATTGTCTCGTTACACGCAGTCAAATTGCAATTACGGATGATATAAAAGTTAGGGTTAGGGTTAGGGTTAGATCACCGTGTTGATAACTGATATGTTAGTTGTGACAAAGCCTGCTTGGATTTTTCCGCTGGGGATATAACAGGAATAAATTTATGTTGTTACAAGCACCATAAAAATGGAGGGGACATAACAGGAATTATTTTACTTGGGGATATTCGTGGAAGGGATATAATAGGAATGACCCCCGTCAGCAATCTTTGACTACTTCGATTTGGCCCGATAACCGTCTTGACGGGGCGACGAGTATCACTAGTTCACTCACACTTCATAATAACAATTCGGTTTTAGTCATATAATAAAGGTGAAACTAATATACAACATCCTCAGACCACACATATCAACGAATTATGGCTGTCAGGTGTTATTCAGCGCAGATACAATACCTTCAGCGTTCGCATATCACGCGTGAACAATAATATCCACCAGGGTGTATAGCGGCCATCAGGGATAAGGCTCTTGTGAAATCGACCGCTGGGCGGTTTCGAACCCGCAAATTTTCGGTTACGAATATCGCGCGCCTACCGCTCGATCATCTCCACCGTAATCGTTCTAGCCGCGTTTATATTACCCGGTCGCGCTGTTTACATTAAGATGATAATTGATAAACCTGGAAAACATCCCGTAGACATCGGCAGTTACTCATCGGGTAAGATTTTGTGTAGTTCCCTTTCCTAAACGTAGAAGAGCGAAGCGCCGAGAAATTCTATTGCCCTTTCACCCGCGCGCGAAATCAGAAGAACTTAAGGTCGTGACCTTTGACCCAGATTCGCATGCCCTGTGTGCCACCGTTAACCGCCATTTTGCACAATCTGTACACTGTTGAGCTCGTCTCGTTCTGAGTGGTTCTTGTAACGAAAGATTAGTCTGCGTTTCGTTAGACATCCCCACCTTACAGACAAACCTGATCATGTAACCTTCACGTAAAGCTTTTCCAGTGAAACACCCTTCGGTTCGTTTAGCTCGCACAAGCGCGCGCACATACAAACATACATACACATTGAAACGCGCACATATATACACACGCATGCGCACTCATATACACGCGTACATACACGCACATGTACACGCCAACACACACACACACCCACACCCGCGTACGCTTTAAACCTCCCGTACGGTTGCTCAAGTTTGCGTCTGATATCATCCAGACATATATGATTGGGTCGCGTGACCATATTAATGACGTATAGCCAGCAAACCGACAACCTGTTTTTGTGATGGATAGGTAATGAATAAATTTGCATATTAATCATGGTACTGGATTTTAGGTGTTGCGCGACGCGAATACACGGTCTATAGGATAAGTTAGCGAAAAAATTGGCGTTTAATCGCTGGAGTAATGTATGCGGGTGTGTGACCGTATTATCTACCATATTTTCGGTGGTAAATCAAATTATATCCTGAGAGATCGATTCCTTCCAATGGTGCGGATAAAGAGAAATCCAGTCTCCGAAAAGTGATAAAAAGTCACTTCCGAACGATTGCGTGTGTGTTTAACCGTAGGCTCGTATTATCCCGTTTGTCGGGGCCATTGTTGCTTCTAAACAAAGCCAGCCTGCGGTTATAAGAAGGGGAAACACCGTAGTATAAACCAGCGAGTTTTGGGCGGACAGTTGACATTCATCGACTGATGTCACCGTTTCTAAACGCCTACAGACAACCTACATATGGATGAAACCGCGTCTCGAGATATCGTGAAGAATATGCCCGCCGGGTGCTCGAGATACTGGGGATGAGTAGGCCTAGGTGCTCAGCCGCCCCACATATACACACATACGTTCAAATTACATCAACAATTATTACGTAAATAGACCTAACGTTTCCAAATTTATCCAATCATTCACTACGACTAATGTGACGAAACTGAAGCGACTTGCGAAATGCATAATGCGAGAGCTCGGTTGGTGTAAAATCTGTTGGTGAAATTGGAAATCTGGTGATACGTTATATTATGATGAAATATGTAAGAGAAAAATGACGTAACAGCTTTTGAGACTAAATGAATTTATTCGTAAACAAGCTTTCGCATATATGTAATATGCTCCATCGGGCTAATCGAATGAAATTCAAAGAATGAATTTGATGTATTTTTTATATGAGCGCCATGGTATGTTGTTTAAGTATCTGTTAGCACTAGTTCCCTAATGAAGAATTTCAATTTAGACTTAAACTTGAACTATGTAGCACACTACCGAATCTGGGATCTGTTAATAATAACAACAATATTTACACTGGGATGACCAGCGAGCAGAGAGGTACGCAACAAAGACCGCCACCAAAGAGCATGCTAAATACCACCAGGTCATACGAAAGAAGCTTTTACATAACCACACTACAAGGGCTACCCCGACCCCTATGTTCGTACGTGGTATAAAGGACTTTGTGCCATAAAACGCCAGAGGTTGTATAGTATACTGATCGACTTGTTGATGCATTTGATCACCATGCAGTCCAGATTTATGACTATTCAAGATTAACGAGAATGACGTGCCTTTCCAGGGAAGAGTTTCACGTTGACAATCGTTGTCTTCACCTACCCACCCCAGGTCGCCACCTACCAGAAAGCGATAAAGGTCACGGTCGACGGTCCACGCGAACCGCGCAGCAAAACAAGTAAGTTTCCGCCCTCTGATAGGAATTGACAGTGACTCGTCGCTCTTATTCGATAAAGCGGTTGTGCCCTGTCTTGCGAAATAGGTCGGTAAACGATCCACGTATTTCAGCAAATTAATATAATTTTAAATTAATTAATGCTATTTTTCTGATATGAGGATTCGAACCCGCCACCTGCCGCATAAAAGGCCACGATTCTGAACACTTCAGAGTAGCGTCGACAGAGACAACAGGAAGGCAATCCTAACGTCTCGTACGCCAGAACCGCACGTTGGCCAGGGCAGTTTACCGCACGCCGCAAACGCCGGGTTCTATTTGCATAATGCTACCCGACGAACAAAGAGAATTATAAAACGATCTTTAAGACTCGTGGGTGTTCGTTAAAACACAATACGTCACCCCCAACTGCATGCCTATTGACCCGGGTTTGCCTTAATAGCACGTTCAAATTTCTATTGTGAAACTGTCCTGACGCCACGGGGCCTTTTTCATAAATGACGATTAAGCCAAGACCGCCGCATTTACTTTTTCGAGTTAAAAACGCTCCTGCGTCATTATTCTGTTCGTGCACGTTTTTATTTCTTCAATACATTATAGTCTGAGAGAAATCAATTTTTGTCCGCAGAAAACAGATAATGTCAAAAGCGAACAGTGAAATAATACCTTAAACTACTTCCTTGGGGTTCCGAATTTATTTAATTCAACTCTTGTTGACGAAAAATTTCGTTTACGGCCACCATCCTCCAAAAACATTGAGCACTCAATTGTCGTCGTAAAGCATCGGCCGAATGAATCGAAGAATCGATGCAATTATTTAATTCGACTCTTTCTAACGAATCACCGCGGCGCATGCGCATCGGGCTGTTTTTCCGGTTATTTATTCCTTTCCTCTCTTTGCCGTTAATCAACAGTTACTGCCTCATTTTTTTCCTTATTATATAAAAATAATAACAATAATAATAATATTTATGAATATAATAATATAGGTTCTCGCTGATTTTTTACTAGAATTGCACACAGATGACAGCCGCATACACCAGCATCACGCGGAACACCGGGCCTCAATCGGAGATCCGATATCGGAACACCGAATCCACATAGCCGAGCTGAATCGGCTGCGGCGTTCAACGTCACAATCATCCGACCCGATCGTTTACGTCACGCAGTCGACGTCACAAGACAGCAACGGCTACAGGTCCAACCCAGGTATGCGGAATGACATCTCTCTGCTATGTCTTAGTTCAACTCTAATAAGTTTTCATGATACGATCAGATTATTGTAATGCCTTTTGCCTAGTTCAAACATAGTCTCACGTGTTGTATTGTCTCATGTGTTAAATTGTGTCGCGTGTTACGGTGTCTTGTATGTGTATTGTTTAGTAGGTGACGTTATTTTACATGCTGCCTCGCGTGCTACGTCGTCTCGTGTCTTATATTGTTCGCGTAAATTATAGTGCGTTACATTGTCAGGGGTGTTGTATTCTGCACTGGTTACACTGCCTCGTGCGTTACATTGTCTCGGGTGTTGTATTCTGAACTTGTTACACTGCCTCGTGCGTTACATTGTCTCGGGTGTTGTATTCTGCACTTGTTACACTGCACCGCGCGTTACATTGTCAGGGGTGTTGTATTCTGCACTTGTTACACTGCACCGTGCGTTACACTGTCTCGGGTGTTTTATTCTGCTCTTGTTACACTGCACCGTGCGTTACATAGTCTCGGGTGTTGTATTCTGCACTTGTTACACTGCACCGCGCGTTACACCGTCTCGGGTGTTGCATTCTGCACTTGTTACACTGCACCGTGCGTTAGGCTGTCTCATATGTTGTATTCTGCCTCCTATTACACTCCCGCATATCACATCGTCTCGCGTGTTATTCGCCATCTCCTGCTTGGATTCATACCGATATCAACATCCAATCACTCACAGATCTAATCTCGACTCTCTCTATGTCTTAGTCACTGACCGATATCGTTTCCTGTATATCCTAAGGCATTATGCGTCATTGCGCTTTAGTATATCCTGCATCTTATCGTCTACAACACGCGCGTCGATGTTTCCACTTTCGATTATATCACTCGTTAATATAGGCCATAATACCTGGATACACATGCACTAATTTTACGTGGCTTCCGTCACGCAAAACACGTCCGTGTGAGTTAATTTGATATGCCGGTATACGCTTTATCTCATATTTTACACGCCATTATACGTTTTTCCCATACTCAAGTGCAGACAATGGCGAGATTTACCTCACACACGGCATATATCGTTTCTTTTCAATTGTACTTCCGAAAACGTCCAACCCCAGTTTCCCACGCTGCTATCATGTAATAACGTGTACATTCTTCTATATTTCAGCTCAGACTAGTCAAAGAATAAGTCCCCTTCGCGATAATGGGTTTTCTGAAACGCGATTGGCACTTCGAGATATTCCGGATTCATCGCAGTGTGACATGCTGTCGGCGGAACACCGCCTATCTCAGAGATTGGATTATCAGTCCTTGGAATCGAGATATACCCCGATGCCACCCATGCCGCAGTTTGATTCGCGAATCCCATTGGTTTTACCTCGATATACAACGCTTTCATGCGACATTCGATTCACAGATACATCACGTTTTGCGCACGACTCGCGTTTTGCGCACGACCCTCGTTTTGCGCACGATTCGCGTTTTGCGCACGACTCTCGTTTTGCGCCGGATTCCCGAGTGACGAACCCCCCGCGTTTTGCGCACGACTCTCGCTTTTCATCTCGTGAAACACGTTTTGACCCCATGCTCAGCGTTCCGCCGTCATTACCACCCCCACCGAATATAACAACGAACAATCCCTTGCCGTTTTCTACAACCACTCCGAATCTCGTCCTTTTAGACGACTCTCGTCCCTTACAGACTCTCGCTCTGACGCACCCTGCTTCGTATCCAATAGTCGCTCCGCATGAATTATTCACTGCCATAGACCCGCCATCTTCGTCGTATCTCAGTGCGGCTCCCCCTAGTGCTCTCTCGACACCGTACCGCTATCCTCACATCTACTCCCCGCCTTCAACATTCCAACTCTCATCATCTGACCTGAGACAGTACGAACTCCTTGCCAGAACGCTCGACAATCCCATCGGCGGCGAACCACGATCGGCCTCGCCTCTTACCACGCGCGATAATCGACCGCCTCATCGGGACGACAGCCTGCCGCGACACGACGAACGCCATGTTGACAGCGCGCGTCGGCCACGATCTCATTCCGATGGGCAATCCCGTATCATGCGGCACTCTCACGACCGCGGCCCGGTTTGGCGGCCATATTAGAGTAAAGTCCGCATAACGTATTCATTCCACACAAATTAGGCGTCACTTATAGGCGACGGATTTACTGTTTACATTTCTATAGTAATTTGATTCATCAAATTCATTAAATAGACGATAATTGTATCCACCGGAACACTCTCAATGTGTCCAGTTTCACCGTTGATATCATTTATAACACCTATTTTAGTAATGATAAGTTTTAGATGGAGTTTCCCAAAATGTCACAAGCGACATTATCATATTAAATAGTGTCCTTTCAAAGGGCTTCACCAAGAATGGAACAAAGTCACAGCTGGACTTTACGAGTATTATTTAATCGGGTTACAAAATTCCCAAAGTCGTGTTCAACTCAAATTGGTGTATCACAGCGTAACATTACGTTGTAATGCAGTGCGTTCATAACGCTAGGGAAATACAGACGCTATTGTCAGACCACGCGTGACATTCCGCGTTTTTTAGCACGTACTATCCCGTCTCGTTTTCGTCGCTGGATGAGTTGAGAGGCCATTTTGTCGAATATGTGCCATCTCACTATCCACCCTCGCCACGAATTATCGTATTCTCGACTGTTTGTTGACGGGAGACGACGAAATTTTGTCTAAAATGAAAGATATCGAAAAAATGTAATAAATCCTACTATGTGTGCACTGGCTATGCCGTACGCATCATCTGAAACATCACATACACTAAAAACCGACTTATGCACTGTGAATTGCCATTTAGTTCATCGACTTTTACTGCGAATGTTGTTTGAAGAAATTTGATCACGTATAACATTTTACAGAAGCGATTTTTTCATCGTCTCTGGTAGGTCCACACTCTAGTACTGGACCGCGGCTGTTGTCTTGCATTCATCGTTGCCTATATGGTATATTTTTCTGCTTATATTTCAGCTTTTAATGGGAAAATCATCTTTTCGTATCATCATTCTAGTCTCAACTACACCACGTGAACTATTCCTGTAATTAGAACATTCTTAGCTAGATTACGGGCAAGAATTCGTGAAAAAGCTGTTTGAAATACGCACATAGATTGTTGCTATTTGTCGTAAATATGGCAAGGGAAAACAGTCTGTTTATATGTTGATGAAGTGCTAGTCAATAGTTATTGATCTTTATAATTCTGAATTTCTGAATTATACCGCTTGCCGTCGTCATTACGGAGTTATCGACCTTAGTCCCACAATGTATATAATTACCGTAAATGAGACAATAAAACTTTAAAATGATGCGAATTCTTGAGGAATATGGTTTCTAAACCATTTTATACAGGGTGCACTCCACATAGTATTTAATAGAATCACCCTGTTAATATCATATTCGTTTATCGTTATCAATACCCGTTGTTAGAATATTCGGGTAAAGTACACATTTTCGTCCTGAATACTATACCGTGGCAGTAACAGGGGTGTGTTGGACAGTAATAGGAACGTAATCAGAGGCCTGTCTGTCCTTTTGTCAACAAAGACTGCACTGTTAATAGTTCTCTATAGATATATGTAAATAGTCTCAAGAAACATATCGCTATTCGCACAATTAATTGAATTAACCAACGTGGTATAAACTTAGGATCTGTACACATTGTAAAAATAAAAGACATTAACTATCAATATCGCGTGTTGTTTGGATTTTTTAACGCGCGCGCGTGTGTGTGTGCGCGCGTGGCGTGTGTGTATCATCAGCGGCCGCAGTAGCATCATCGTCGGCGTCGTCGTCATTGTCATTATTATCTGTTTGGAACAGTTGAATTGTTGTACGTACATATTACATGTAAGAGAAAAAATGAGGTAACACCTTTTGAGACCAATTGAATTTATTCGTAAACAAGCTTTCGCATATATGTAATATGCTTCTTCAGGCTTATCGAATGAAATT
>WURV02125429.1:0-19266 GCA_011762755.2 Epimenia babai
AAGTGATACTCAACCTGAAGCAGGACCGCATCTAGTTGCTCAATGGAAACAAGCATTCCAGGCCTCATTCTGGAAAACCTCGAAGGATATTCACGGCCGAGGCTTTCTGAGATGCATGCTGTCGTCTTCTAAGCGACATAACCTCAGAACACTCTTTTTATGCTTACTTCTTGCTCATCATCGCATCAAGTCTCGCCTTGGAATTCTCACACCAATGACAGTTTCCGTTAGCTCCCAACGCTATGGCTTTTTTAAAACTCAGGGTCGCTTTTTCAATTTGGCCTTTTTTGAAATAGGCCTCACCCAAGCTATCCCTCAAATTGCCATCCGCGGGAAATAACGCAGCATTGTATTCAAAAAGTATGATCGACCAGTCAACCCGGTCTTGCCGCAACAACATCATCCCAATGCGATTGAGTAAGGTTGGCGTCTTTAAGTCGTTTGGGTAGTTTGATTTAAGCGCCTCCAGTAGTTGTTCAGATTGCTCAGGCGTTTTCCTCTCCATAAAATCAAACACGAATTTATACGGGTTCTTAAGAATGGGAGTGAAGGAGTAGTCCGCAGATTGAATGGCTTTGTCGATTTGATGCGCAACTCTTTCAAGCTCAGGGCTGTCGGTATTGGTAGCGAACAAAATAAGATCGTCGGATTCCGGGTACCAAATGATGGAATGCGCGAACCGACTATTGGAGCCATTGTGACTGAGCCGAATCTTGTTGGATTTAGTTTTCCTAAGGCCCCACCCGTATGAGTAGCTAAAACTTCTGCCATTGTCTCCTTTATCCGCGCTGTGGTCTTGTGACACCAGTTTTTGGAAGGACGCTTTTGAGAGTACGACATGATTTTTGAGGCCATGGATCCACTTGAGCATATCGTTTGGTGTCGCATTAATGCCGCCATTTCCCAAAAGATGCCAAGAGACTTTTTTGTCTTCCCGATAACGCGCGACCATACTGCCGGTATCAACAATATCCCTCGGATACCCGTTTGCCAAATTAGCTTCTTGCCACTCAGGCAACAAATAGCCGGTTTGCTTCATTTTTAAGGGCTTGAAAAAATGATGATTCAAAAACCCCTCGTAACTTTGACCCGAGCTAATTTCAATAATCTTAGCCAGAATGCTGTATCCAATATTGGAATATGAATACTTTTCGCCTGGCTTGAACTCCAGTTGGGTTGCAAACACCTGATCAAAAAAATCTTTTTCACTGGTGTGGGAAAAATCGCCGCCAATGGATTCAATCAGCCCCGATTCATGGGCTAAAAGATGTTGCACCGTAATGCCTGTTTTGTCTTTAGGTAGGTTTTTAAAAAAATCACTCAACTTTTGCGCTATAGATAATTTGCCCTGCTCTACCAGTTTCAAAATTGCAGCGCCAGTGAATTGTTTTGTGTTTGAGCCGATATCAAATACGGTATTCAGAGTATTGTGCTTATTGCTTTGCTTTTCCGCCAACCCATATCCATTGGCGATGATCGTTTCACCCTTAACTCTGACAATAACAGAACCGGCAAAACCATTTTGTGTACCATCATTAAGGAATTGATTAATGCGATCGCTTAAATGAGCCGTTTCTTGTGCAGAAATACTAAAAGCGAATAGGCAAATAATGCATGTTTTCATCAAATATTTGTTCATCGTGACATCCTTTTATTTTTTATTGATTGGGTAACTTTTTAAAAATCATGTCCAACGTCTACTGATGTAAAAACAACACATGCCACCAAAAATAAACATTAACGCGGGTGGAAAAAACCAACGTCTGCCAAAGTCACTCTCAACTTCCCCGGCTTTCAAAAGCTTGAAAAAACGGCGGCCGTGGAGCGTCTTTTTTACAAAACCTTCGCCTTTGAAATGAGACGACAACTCGTCCATTTGATCAAGTCGGGAGAATAACTCTTTTCGCTTTTCAACAGCTTGCTCGTCTGGCAGCGATTGGCTGTCCACATAGATCAACTCAAAGACATTGAGTTCTTCATCATTCTTTAAGACGCCCTCTGAACGATACAAATATTGGGATTGAGATTGACTGGGAAGGATGGAGATTCCCAAAAACACAGCTCCTAGACTCAGCATAAAAAAACCGCCAACGAGCCAACTGCGAGTGGTGGATATTTTTGCGTTCCTTCTCGCCAGAATGGCATCACGAACTTGTTTAATTTCCTTGAGTTTTTCCAAGTCCTCCGACGAGATGGTATCGTAAAACTCATCCATTCTCACCTGATAGACTTCCATCAATTTATCAAAAATTTTCTCAGACGGATGGGACTTGCCTGTTTCAAGTTTCGATAAATAAGACTGCTCTATTTCAATCTTAGAAGCCGCTTCGGGTTGACTCCATTCAAGCTTTTCTCGACATTGTCGTAAGTATTCGCCAAATTTCACATGCACCTCCAAGTGGTTGTGTTTAAACGATATTCTTATGAATTCATGGAAGGAATACCACTTGAATATGGAGGAATTCTCCCGGTTTTTGATGAATAAGTCGCCGAGTTCTGCGAAATCGCCACGAAATTAGGCGAATCGGGAAGTAAATAGATTTTTTCATAGGGGGGCAACTCCATCTAAACAGAATTTGCACTTCCGCCGGATACCGGTACGGATAATCCTCCTGCAGCGGTTAATGAACAAAACAACGCTCTATCGCCTGGTAATCATCAGGACTAACTGTTGAAATTCATATCAGATATGTCATGGGAAACGATCCCCTAGAAATCAGGCATACACCTACCATCAATACCGAGACATTTTGTTGATATACCGGAGCGCCATGGCACAACCGTCTACGACATGACCGCTGTGTGCTTAAAAGGTCACATCTAATTCCAGCGGATAAATCGGCCGGCGCAGGTTTTGGTAACGCAACAATTCGTTGCGGGAGGTGGTGACGCCTTCGCCATCACATAACAACGTATGCTTTCCGATCGATACAAAGCCTGCCCGATAATGAATCCGTGATTTCAGTAGCAGGTATTTTTCATGTTGGGGCTGAATTCCCATTGAGGTAAAAACACCGACATCCCAAGGTTCGTGATGAGCTGAAACGACAACAAGTTTTAGTTTGCCGGTATCAAAAACGGCGCTTGGCCCCATCTCCACTTCGACACCGGTATACATGGGACCATGAACGGTCCAATGGCCATCGGTCAAAACCCTTACCTTGCCGGTCAATGCCAAGGGTTTTGCCTCAAGTGACAACGAAGGCATATCCGTTTTACCACCGAGCAGCAGGGTAATTTCGGAGCCAACACCTGCCTGTTGCATTTGAATGACAGCCTCAGGATCACAGATCGCCGCCATGGCGACGCCATCTACATCCTGTTCGATAATCTCTCTAATAACAGCCATCACATCCTGAGTTCCACCAGAACCACAATTGTCTTCATGGTCAAGTAGAATCACGGGAAATTCAGAAAGCTGCTTCGCCTTTTTGATGCTCTCGGGAAGAGGGCTGCAGTGATAGACAAAATGGGCCCGCTGCTGCCAGGCTAAATCAGCAATGTCTTTGCTTTTGCGTGCTGCGCTTATCTTATTGACGTCGGCAACAACCACCGTACTTGAACCGGCATCGGGCACATCAGCCAATGGAAACCCACCAAAAAAAGTAGCTGCTAGAATCGATTCCTGTTTTTCTGCATCAAGACATGCCGTGATCAAAGATTTTACCGGCTGATCGTCCGTCCCTTGTTTTAGAGTATGGGACAATAAGGGCAGTTGGGTGTGGACCATGACCGGGTCGACCTTTCCCGCAATGCTGTCCAGAACGACCCTACCGATTTGCATGCCTACCTGGTACATATCTACATGAGGGTAGGTTTTATAACCTATCAGTGCCGTGCAATTATCAATCATTTTCCGGGTCAGATTGCAGTGGAAGTCACAGGTGACCGCAATCGGTAAATCAGGTGCAATCGATCGTATGCGTTCCAGCAGGGTGCCTTCTCCATCCAAGGTCGTCTCCGTGACCATGGCACCGTGAAGATCCAATAAGGCAAGATCACAGCCTGCCATAACCCCATCGCAGATCGCATCGCTCATTCTGTTGTAGGCATCTTCGGTGACGATGCCGGCGGGCATGGCTTCTGCGGCGATGGGAAAGATGATTTCCGCACCCGCTTCACGAGCCAATTTGATGTAAGCGGCCACTGGCATTCCGGTATGCTCATAAAAATCAATGGCCTGCTTACCAAAATGGACGCCCCAACTTTGAAACCGACACCAGTCGGTAACGATAGGCGAGAACGTATTGGTCTCGTGCTTCATCATGGCAATTAGGATTTTCATGACCCACTCCAAAATTTCGAATCGGCTCCCACAAACTTAGCACTCCATTCAAGCCTCAGCCAGCAGCCTCTGACTTGGTGGGACGAGAGAGAAACATGAAGAGTTCTGGGGCCTTATCATTGAATCTTTGCCGTGATGTGAGGATAGCTCGCCAAAAAAACGGAAAAATCACCGCGAAACATTATCCTATTTAGCATTTTTTCTAAATAGATTTAGCCAGGGTAATGTTAATACCTTGCATTCTTCAGGACTTAGTAAGCCTTTTGTTCCTAAACCCATGGCAGCGTGTAATAAAGCATCAGATGCTCCTGACCATGCCGGATTTAAATAGGACTCTCCTTCATCATCTTCCAATATGGCTTTGCCATCTGTAAGCTTATCGGCTTTTTTATAAACTTGGGAAGTAATAATAGCAAAACCCCTGTTAACAGGAGAAGTGCTTGGCTTTCTATTTACAGAATTATTAAAGTAATCAACTTTAGTCAGCCAAACATGCCAAGCTTTAGAAAATAACGTTGATGCTTCCGGTAGTACTATCTTTGACAAGATCTCTGCCTTTGTTTCATCCAAATCCGCAATAGAAGCGATTATCTTAATAATTTCTTTCCCATTTTCCCCAAATAGTAATTCTATGGGTTCTTCATAAAGAATTTTGACTGATATTGCCCGTGTATACCCTGCAGCAGCGGTTGGTATTCCAGCTCCTTCCCTCTCTAAATCTAAATCGCAAACAGGTTCAATGACCCTGACTTTCCATAACCTGCCTGGCCACTTGGCTACCATGAGGGAATCCACTGAATGTTTAACGACGAACCATGGTGGGCGGCGACTGCTGTTTTTTAAAATGGCGCCTTCGCCTACTTGACTGAATTGGCTTTCTTCAGGAGAAGCCACATACATATATCCTTCAACACCCGCTTTATTTCCATCTGATTTAGTCGTGTTTGATTTGTCTTTTCCCGACTCTTGGTTTTTGTCATTATTCAAATTTACCACTTTAATCACCCGGCCAATTTCTAAAGTTGGATTCGAGGTGCTTTTGGTCTGCCTTAAGTTTCACAGCGACCTTTCGCTTACCATGACCCAAAAACCAAAGATTATGGGTGTCCCAGTATCCGCAAGAGTCTTTGTTTTACTCTATGCACGAAACTACTTTCCAATGCCGTAACCAGGTGATTTTAGTTCCACCACCATGACTCTTCCCATATGCGTAATTTTACTGCTTGGGAGTACACCGCTGCTATTCGGCTGCCAGTAGCCTCATTTAAATAGAGACATCATCATGGATTCAAAGAATCGCGCAAGCATCTACATTTTGAATGAGGTCACTGCAAGTCACTGAAACAGGCCAAGCTTCAAAAGCATGGATCGTCGGGTTCACATCTCCCACAAGAATCGTCGCATGTTCACCCACAGCGACAAACTTATTCTCTGTTGTTGAGCAGACCGCGTAAAGTGCCCCTGTGTTTGGGCTTAGAATTTCTGACCAATCAAATCCATTCTCACTAAAACCAAGTTTTCCCATAGGTCCGACACCAACGAAGGTATCCGTGGCCCAGGTGGCATCCGCTAGTTGATGCCTGAAAGCCATGGTTTCAGAAATATAGATTTCAAATGGCTCGACGCCTATTTGGTTTGTGTGAGCAAAAAGATATTGCCGATCCAAAGAGCCTGCTGGTGTAAAAGTTCCCCGTACAAATGCAATATCACCATTGGAACCCAGGCCGTTGGCTCCAAATGCCTCCTGGAAGGAACCAATGGGTTCACTTTCAAAATGAATGCCATCCGTACTATGGTGAACGATGCCGTTATGACCAATTGTTTGGATGTCAAAGCAATTGACGGAAATGATGGTTCTTCCGTTAATAGTCTTGATATGGTTCACAATGCCACAGTGAATGCCGAGATCGAAATCTTGAACACCGACAGTCCTGAAATCACGAACGGTCGTAAAATAGCCAACATCAAATAAGGGGTAGTCATAACCGATGATGAGCTTTTTTCCATCCCAACCCATGGCATGGGCTAAGCCATCGGGAAGCAGATCATCGTAGGTGACAAACCCATCTGTTTCTGTCCAAGTCAAAAGGATCATGGGGTTCGGACCCAAGAAGCTGGCCAGAATGGCAAATCGATCTCCAGCCCAAACAACCTCCACCATGTGGTGCTGGGTCCCTGGGTCCAATTGAATCCAATCCACGCCATTGTTGCTCTTTAGCACCAGCCCATCGCGGCCAACGGCCAGCCAGGTATTGTCGTGATAGGCCACGCTGGTGAGAGAACCGCCACCTGGGATTTCATGAACCTTGGTGACCGACAGGCACTCTTGAGCTGCAAGAGGCATCAGCATACCCATCACAAAAAGAAGGATCGCGATAGACCGGAATACCACCGATGGCCAACCTTTACGGATATTCGATACCTCATGCAAAGATTCCTGTCTCATAGGTGCCTCTTTTTTAGTTTTCCGAGATTACATCCATTAAAAGGTGAATTAATAATCATGAAGGTTTCGTCATGAATAATTGATTATTTTCTGATCCCAAACACTCTCACTGGCAGAGCTCTTTTCGCAGCACATCTTGTTATGCCATCCCCAACATTAACATGTACGGGCACTTTTTCACACCCTGCGAACCCTGATCTACCAAGCCGTCAATGCTCCCAAAAAGAGACTGTTACTGGATTTTCAGAGGCATTTCTTTTGGGAAGGTAAAGCCGTAAACAAATTAAGGAGATCTTCACCTGATGTGAAATGGATAAAAGCCTTCGGGCAAAAATAAGCCATTTGCCAGGAAAGTCTCTTAACGATTCTCAAGGATGGTCTGGCAAGCATCAAAGGAAACCTGGTCGGAAATTTCAACAACTCCATCTCTATATTAAGGATGTTATGGATTTTCAAGACAAACGAGACAAGGAAAGGATTCATTTCTAATTTGGCGGTTGGTTTAAATTGGAATAAATAAAGCATCGTTTTTGGCCTTAACGGCAAATCGAAATCGTGGTCAATGGGTTCGAGTTGAAACAAACGGTGCGTATTTTGGGTAATACGACTGAGACTCGATTTGGGAGACAAGACGCACATGAAATCCTTCGAAGAGGTCAAATTCGACTGCTGGGACGGAGGATATTAATTCTTGAATGGAGCAGAACTGAAAACCGGCGAGAGGTCTACAAGGGATGTGGCCCAACGATCAAAAAATGGGTATTTTATTTTCGCGCCACACACGCACCACTATCTTTTCGCCAAAAGATTGTCTAGAAGCGCGGTGGGACCAGAGCGCCAAAAGAACGGTCTTCTCGAAAGCCGGAGCACCGTTGATGACACCGCCTTGACCGATCCCGAGATTGACCCAAAATTATCAATGGCATGCCCAAAAGCGACACGCCGTGTTAGGTGGTCATTTCCGGCGAGGGATAACCGTCCGTCTCGGACTTCAAGTGGTCGTCTTTTTTGTCAGTTCATGCCACCGGACCTAATCTCTGGCAGGCAACGCAATACATTCCCTTCCAAACCTCATTCACCAGACTATTTTTCGTGCTGCCTGAAAAACGTAGCACTTTATGATCATTAGAACCGGATTTCATTAGATAAAAACACGTCATATTGACATGAATGAAGGGATTATAGAAGTTATGACCATATCAGTTTTTAAAAAAGTATTTTTCGCAATGACCTTACTCTCCTTTTTAAATGCTCCAGGCCAAGAGGGGAATATTAAAATTACTAATACAAGATATAAGCATACTCATGCAAAATTTTCTCCTGTGGAAGATTTAATTCTATTTGTATCCAATATGGAAGGCAAGAAATCTATTTATATTATTAATTCAAAAGGTGAAAATATAAAAAGGCTTACAAGCTTAGAATATGAAGATTCGTTTCCTTCCTGGTCACCAGACGGAAAACAAATTGCATTTTCATCTCTAAGAGATAATAGGTATCAAATATTTATTTATGATCTTATCACCCACACACAAAGACCATTAACTTCTTCCGAATATTCTGACTATGGTTTAACTTGGTCTCCTGACGGAAAGATGATTGCATATTCTTCTAAATTGAGAGGAAGAGGCGTGTTGGAGCTTTTTATTATTGATGTGGATGGAGAAAACAAGAAGCAATTAACCTCTAATAAAAGGTCAAATATCATTCCTGTATTCTCATCCGATGGTGAGAGAATTTTTTTCCAATCAAATGCATTTTCTAATGATAATAGGAAACCAGATATTCTTGCTTTTCATTTACCGACTTCAAAGATTGAAATAATAAGCGATCCTAAAACAGGCCTCGGAATCGACCCTTTTATTTATGCTCCCAATAAGGAGCTAGCTTTTTTTCGTAAGTCAGAAAATATGAAAGGTTTTGGAACCTGCTGGATTGATTTAGAAACTAAGAAAATGACCTTTTTTGATATCAAGGCAAAAACGCCTGGATTTCCAACGTGGAGCTATCATGGCAAGTATGTAACTGTAGCTGATCGAAAGCTTAGAGAAATTCACATTTATGACATTGAAAATTCAAAAATAATTAATGTTACAGCCACGTTGAAAATTTCTGAGAACTAGTATTCGTTATCTTTTATACGCTGTTCATACTCAGGGTAGATTTATACTCTTGCCCACTTGAATCGGACGACTCAAAAAAATGTATGGTCCTCACAACGGCAGTTATGGGAATGTGAGAAACTAGCCGCGTTGTCCATATTTCCTTCTACCGATTCTTATGGGAGCTTTTTTGAACAAACGTCGGGAAGGCCTTATCATTTTTCTCAATGCAGCAAAAATGAAAGGTCTTCGTGGCATGGTTGATCCCCACAAACTATTCATTCTTCAGTTTCAAAGAGGGTTTTACCAAAGGATTCGTCTTTTGAAAAAAAGACCAAACAACGATAAATGATCGCCACCTATTTGGTTTGAGAAAAAATAGGTGGCGAGCGTACAAAGCCGGTACCGAAATCCTAATTGAAGGGAGACAAAAGAGAAGCCGGTACCGGGTCCAACCTAGCGCTCTTTCACAGTGATTTCGATCTCATCCGGTTTCTCGTTTGCATTATCCAACCAAGGAGCTGGTTTATCCTTCAGATATTTTTCAAAAAACTGGACACAGGTGGTTGCAATGACCTCGTTGGCCCGAAGGATATCCAATCTGCCAAAACTCAGGCTTTTATCGGCATGGTCCCAATGAAAGTATAAGGGAATGTCGCAAAATGAAATATGGGATATGCCTTTTACAAATACATGATAAGCATCGTCCTGACACCAATCGAGTACGGGCAGTTGATTGGTAGCCCCTTCTACATACATAAAAGGAATTGGTACATCAATCATCTCATTGCCTCCCTCCAAATCGGCAGCCGCGGAAACCCGTGGATCTTTATTGCTGGTATAGAAACTCGCGGTTCCACCGAAGGAGTGGCCTAATACGCCGATTTTGTCCAGGTTCAAGCGCTCGAAAAATGGGCTGTTTGAATCTCCGTTTATTAATTCAAGTTGGTCGATACAAAAGCTTTGATCCGGGGACCATAGATCGCCAGCTTCTTCGTTGCCGTGATAGTCGTGGGGACGAACAAGGCGGCGGTCGGGAAACAAGCTGTACATAGATCCATAGGGATGGTTGATGGAGGCTACTATAAAGCCGTTACTGGCCAATTCTGCCGCGATGGCCACATGGCTTTCAGGCCCTAAACCGTAACCGTGAGAAAAAACAAGGACCGGAAAGGGACCAGGAAGTACATCCGCCTCTTGCCAAATATTCCAGGTGGCAAAATCATAATTGCTCTTGCGCAGACGATAGGGACCTTCGTTTTGGTTAATTCCGAAATTGGCCCACATGAAACTGTCCATCACAGGCATTCGCTCAAGGCCCGCCGTGGTCCCGGCTGGATAAAAAATACGGACAAGTATCTCCCTACGGTCTTCCTCACGATCGGTATGAGGTTCTCCACGTTCGGGATCAACAAAATGAAAGGATCGTGTGCCCACTTCAAAAGATCCGTTCCAGTCGGGTCCCTCAAAGGTTTGCTGCTTACCAAACGGCTTCACGACAGGCGGAGAATTGCTACCGCCACCACAGGCAATAAAAAGTAAGAATGTCGCCCCGCAAACTGACGAGACCAAGTATTTTTTACAAACATTCCAATAGAACACATCGCGTAATTTCATCAATGAAGACCACCCTACTCAAAAAAATCATTAGAGCCCTCAATCCAAATGGCTTGTGAAATGGGGAGGCGACGGCCGAGATTTCCAATAATTCCCTCAAGACAGTTGGCAGCTCTTTTCATCTGGAGACTAGGGGATTTTTTTTCTTAAAATTCTTAAAACTACCCTTAATCAGCTTAAAAAGCTCTAAAAATGCCATCCGGGAGCTTTTCAACATCTGCCTACCACTAAAAGTTTTTTCCGGTCTAACGGTCATGGGAACAACATGATCCCCAGGATTCGTCCGAGCTTCAGGCCAACTCGTTGAGGGGTCCGCACAAAATCTCAATAACCCGAATGTTTTCCCCAACCGCTTTCCTAGGTTATTTTGATCACAGGACAGGAAGGACCCTTTAGCAACACAAGTCAGACCCAACGCCTAAAAGATATGGGGCTTGGCTGGACTTTTATTTTGTGCCATCCTCATGACCGTTGGGAAAGAAAAGCACTTTGGCAGGAATTCATTGACGAGCTTTCATTTCGACGATTTTGTGGCCGACCAAAGCCAATGCGAACTTTGGAAACAGGGTCAGGAAATTAAGGTCCGGGAAAGAACTTTTCGGCTCCTTTTATTTCTGATCCAACATCGAAATCGCGCCATCGGCAAAGCAGAACTCATGGATCATCTCTGGCCGGATAGCCATGTCACCGAAAGCTCGTTATTCGAATGTATCAACGATGCGCGCCAAGTGTTGGGCGATAGCCCCAAGCGGTCGCGATACATTCAAACCGTCAGGAAAATTGGCTATAAATGGGTGTTCAACGACGTTTCCGTCCGTACGGAACCAACCGGAACTGGGAAAAAGAAGATTTTTGCTTCCTCCCTAGCCGCCGCATTACTAGGCCTGGCTACTCTGTTATTTTTCCTACCTACCAAAACAGCGCCGGTTCATTCTATTTATATTGCATCCATCGGCAGTGAAAATGATGGAGATTTGCGCTTCGGACTTTTAGATCTGTTGCGAAGACGACTGGAAGAAAATCTCACCTATACCGTCCATTGCGAAACCCGTGAGATCCCGCCGACCAACCTCGATCAAGTCCGAGAATGGGCTAAAAAGGAAGTGGGGGCTGTTGACCGAATCCTCGTCATTCAAGTGGACATTGAGGAGCACCAACCCCATCTTCGCCATGTCTTTATGGATAGCAGCCACGCGGCTAAAAAGGGTTACGGCCCAAATACCCTATTAAATACTTGGACCCGTTTCGATCATTGGCTCACGGAAAAAGCCGGTTTGGAATTGCCTGTATCCACCATTCCAGCTGTAGAGGAATTCCTTGAACCCTATTGTCAAGGCTATCATGCCTTTCAAAAAAGGCAATTCGGGAAAGCCAAAGCGCACTGGGCGCCTCTCGCCCAAAAAGAGTCGCCGCCATTTTTAATGGAAAACTTGGCGGAAACACTTTTATACCTCAACCAACCGGACGAAGCCTTGGTTCTGGCAGAGAAACTCGTGCGTCACCCTCAACAGAAATGGCGCACAAGCGGGTTCTTTTTCATGGCCTGGTGTCATTTGATGCGCGGTGATGCCAATTATTCAGAATCACTGACCGCCTTTATCCAAGCCAAACACAACCAGCAAGATTTTAATGGATTGCAAACCCTGATCGAAGAGCACACCAATTTTTTAATAAGGAAAAAGCAGTATTCCGAAGTGCTGGAAATCTTCGAACAAAATTTTGACAACTTGGTCATGGCAGAGCCATCTTTCAATCAACCTTATTTAAAACTCTTGGAAACATTCGCCAAACAACTCAAGACTGAAAAGCAATGGCCATTATTTGAAAGATGCATGCGGCTATGCCTTCGTTTTCCATCCGTGCAGGATGATGTAAGAGTCTTGGTTTACACCATCAGGATCGCGGTTCGATCACTCGACCAGGGAGGCATGCGAGCAGAGGCCATTCAATTACTAAAAGAATTCGCACTCTTTTTCAAAAAACGCCATCCCGAGGACATGGGCGCTTACTACTATATGGAAACGCTTATCTACTATAGATGGGGTGATTATGAAAAGGCGCTTACACTCTCGGAATTAAGCTTGTCAGCCATGGAAACCCAAGATACTCCGACAGAATCAATCAAGGCCATGCATTCCAAAAGCTGGCTTCTTTTCGACTTGGGTTTTTGGGATCGCGCGACGGAACAAGTACTGGCAGCCCAAGAGCTTGCGATTAAGTCCGAACATCATCGCAATATCGGTGATCTCAACATTTTACTCGCGCTTATCGAACATCAAAAAACAGGCGATTGGCCGGCAACTGACGAACTTGTAGGCCATGTGGAAAAAGCCGGTCCACTGTCGATCCTTGCCCTACTCATTAGCATTCGTGGCCAGGAATTATTTCGGGCAATCACAACCCAATTTCAAGAGCACCCGAACTTTCCAGATGGATTAAATTGGGTTCATCCGTTTTTAGAAGGTCTTCGCTTTCGGGCGCAATCTCAACCGAAGAAGGCAATCGATTTTTTCAATCAAGCCCTTGAGCAAGCCGGTGACCCAGTCGATGAACCATGGATCCATACAAACTGTCCCCATCTGATTGCCCAAACCTATGCAGAGCTAGGATCATGGTCTTCGGGACTGCCTTTCATTCAGGAGATTTTTACGGCTTACCCCCAAGATTTCCGCAACTGGTCCCTGTTGGCACAGTACTACCAATATTTGGGACAACCTCGACAGGCAACATCCCTTTTGACAAAAGCTAAAAAACGCTTGGGTTCCGCCTGGCGTGCGGAATGGGACTTGGCTGATTATGAAGAATCGGCATCCATCAAATAAGGTTTTTCGGGACCATAAGGTTTCAAGGGTAAAGAAGCAATTAGCAGGAGCGATGGGGCTTGAACCAGCAACCGCTGGCGTGCTTTCCAATCCTGATATAAGCCTCTTCATTTCAGCGTGCCATAAAGGGGGCTCAATTCAAAAAAACAACTTAAAACAAACAAAAACAAAGCTCCTAGTAAGACTTTCGTAGGCCCGGTTGCGGAAATCGGGGTGCACCAGAAATGGGTTTCCAGGGTGAATCGCTGCTTGAAAATGGTTGGTTGGAAAGCAGAGGTTTGTATTGGGAAAGCTTCGCTTTGAGAGAAAACGATTTGTTGAAACTGTCCACAGCAGTGAGAGAGATTACTGGAAAAAGCCACACGAAATACTTAAGCGGTTGTATTCAGTTTTTGGAAATTTTGTTTGAGATCCCTGCTCACCTTGGAATGATCCGGATTAAACGCCAGCAAGCGCCCATAACGATTTCACATTTAATGGCGGTATGGCTATTCCCATCAAACTCAAAACCTTTCCTACCGGTGCATTCAAAGTTCAGGAAATTGCCAAAATTCACGTGGCACTTTACCTTTGCTTCGGGATTTTTTGGCACGGATTCAGAGTGTCGATCGATTCGAGAAATCCTTACACCAATGTTGGATCCATTTTCAGGGACTCTATCCATAGAACATCTCTATTAAGGGAGTTTTGGATGGTGATCACCGTTACAAGTATAATGAGGCGGGCCACCATAAGATGTTGCTTTCTTCAACTCTGCACCGAAAAAGGACCGAACAAAGGACCAGTCTGGGATGAACAAATCGGGTACCAGGACGACAAAAGATTTTGTTCTCAACTGCTTCGACAAAGTTGTCTTTGAACGAGGTGCATTGGCAGCAACACTTCAGGATGGCGTAAATGCCGCAAATCTCACAACCGGAGTCATCTACCATTACTTTGAGGATAAGCTAGATCTACTTTGGCATCTCTTTCGTCGCTACACCGAGCGCCAGTGCCAACTCGTCGAGTCGGCTTGTACGGTCACTGAGGCTTTGCAGGGCTTACGTGAATTGGGTGCCATAAATCCCGGAGCCGCGCGTCTCGACTTTGAGCTAGCTGCCAACCAACGCTTTATGACGGAACGGCACGCGCGCCGCAAATTCATCACTCGAGCCCTCAACAGTCTCGCTTCCTTGGAGCCGGATCATCCGCGAGGAATCACATTTGCAGATGGTATCTTGAATCTCGTGCGAAGTGACCGTTTGGGGTGGAGTGGGCCTGCGGACCGAGCTGATTTAGCAGAGCACTTTGTGACCCTGTTCAACTCGGGTAAACCTTCGCCGATCAGCCCGGAATTCAATCCTCCTGCACGCAACCCAAAAGCCGAACCAATTCGTTATTTCGACTGGAATCCTAAACCGGGTCGGCTTATTCCCACTACGAAGCATGGCAAAAAAAAGCGTAAGGCCATCCTGAAGGCGGCTTCAGATACGCTTGCCAGCCTGGGAAGGCAGGGTTTGACCATTGCCGCAGTCGCGAATCGCGCAGGTGTCTCAACAGCAACCGTGTACCGTTACTTTCAGGATACGATGGACATATTCGAGGCACTGCTTCCTGGAACGGAAACCGCACTTCATCATGCCAGAGACCTGGTCAGTCGTGACGGCTTTGACATGGTAGCAGGACTGCACAGTTACATATCCCTGATTAAAACTCATCGAGGCGTGTGGCGTGGCTGGCTCGACATCATCGAATCTGACACCTCGCAAAACGCTCGCTTCACTCAATCCAGACAAGACTTTTTCAACGAGGTAACGGCGCACTTCGGTGCCGGATATGCCGGACCGATTGAGTCGATGTTGCTTATCATGGAAGGTCACGTGTGGGAGACGATCGTTTACGGTCAGTCTACCTGTCATGACCAGGAACTCGCTGATATGGCAGCTAGGCTTTCTCCATAGCTTCTAATGATTCTTGCCAGGCTTGCTTGTTGGCTGCAGTTTGGCTCGCTCTGCGGCATCAGCGATTTCTTTAGCCACACACCCAGTTCAATCATCTTGTCTCCTAGTAAGGTGATTTCAGTACAATCTTGGCGCAACGACCTTTAGACTGACACGCCAAATCGCCGCTTTGCTTCCACGTGCTTCGTCGACCATGACGCAAGCTCCGCATCTACGGCAGCACGGCTCTGACTGAGAACTTGATCGTGAGTTGATGGTCTTCGGGTAATTTCTACCGGGTTCCCGCTGGGGTCGAAAAAGTAAATGGACCGGACAAACTCGTGTTCGATCGGTCCGACAACAGGGTATCCAGTCGCCTCAAGGTGCTCACTCCAGGCTTCAAGCTCTTCCACTGACTTCGCCTCCAAGGCGAAGTGCATGCTGTAGTGACTACCCCGCTCGAAGTCCTCGGGTCTCGCACTATGGGGATCGTCAAAGAAAGCGAGAAACGACCCGTCCCTCAGCATAAAGAAAACTTGAAGGTATTCATGCGTGGAGCCTGTCCCTCACTTGACACGGATGTGAATCGCTGCAGCGGATTTGAGTCCCAATTAACCTTCGTAAAATTCGCGAGACTCGACAGCATTGCGGCAACGATTCACGACATGATGATCGTTCTTAATAGGCATAGATATGGAAGTTGACATATTCAATTCCTTTCCATTTTTCAATAGACTCTGGCGAGCGAAATCTTCGCCAACGTGTTACAGGATTCCGTTGTTGTTCTGTGCAGGGATCCCAGGCCCGAACCAAGGAGCTGCATCGGTCTTCGGATCGCCAACGACTTGCAAGACATCCCAATGCTCAACCAGCATCCCGTCTTCGCGTGCTCTCCACATATCAACGCAAGCAATACCTGTGTCATCCGGGTCATCGTTGAGAAAATTCAAAAAATTGACATGCGCAAATATGTAATCGCCAATAGCAGCCACCTTATGTACAACGACTCGCGCGTTTTTACGCTCCTTGTGGAGGTTATCGAACCAATCACCAAGCCCTTTTCTACCGTCGGCGACGAGAGGATTATGCTGAACATAGTCTTCAGCTACGAATTTTTTTGCGCCCTCTTTTGCCTTCTTTTGATTGATAACCATGTCATAACACGCAAGTAAATTTTCTTTATTGCGTATCGCCTTTGGATCGTTCGTGTCTACCAGTTCAATCAATGTGGCCTCCAATTCAGTAATATCGACAAAGTGTTCATTGTCGTTCGAGCTTAAGGCGTCTCTCGCGTCCCGTCGGGAAAAAGGGCAAATCGTTTGGTGGTGAGACCATGGTTTGGGTCAGGTCGCTCCCATGGCCATCCACCAAAACCAGTTCGTTGATAGTCCGCGTAGGCCTGTTGAATTTCTTTGGCAGTGTTCATCACGAATGGACCGTGACTTGCCCGAGATTCCTTAATTGGTTTCCCTTGAAGGATGAGCGCATGCACGCCTTTCTTTGATGCGGTGAGCTGAAGTGGCTCATTGGCCAAGATTCTAGCGCCACGACCCATGCCCAGCAGTGTTTTACCAATCGTCAGATCTCCTGCTTGGAAAACATAGATCGTGCGAGTCGTGTCAGGACCTGCCGGGGGTAACTCCCACGAAGCGTTTGGCTCCATCTCAATGTGCCAAATCGCAACGTCGGCCTCAGGACGCAACGCCCATGATGCAGGAGGAGGGTCTAGAGGCTCTATCGACGGCGTAATTCGGCCAGCGATCACCAGTACGGACGTTGATCGTCCGCGAGAGTCGGTCGAGGTGTACAAAGGGACCTGTTCTTGCCAATGCATGCGAAAATCTGGCTCAGCCATCTTATCCTTGGCCGGCAAATTGAGCCAAATCTGGAAGAGTTCGGTTGGATTGGGCACATCCTGATTGATAAGGGGAAACATCTCTGAATGTTGGACTCCTCGACCCGCTGTGATCCACTGTACATCGCCTGCGCCGAACCTCGCACAGGCCCCCAGTGAGTCGGCATGATCTATGATTCCGTGGCGGAGGTAGGTAATGGTTTCAAAGCCACGATGTGGGTGTTTTGGAAACCCTGGCACGTCCTTGCCATAATACATGCGCCACTCCCCGTCGGGATCCACGTCGCTTCCGACATGGTGGCCTTTGAGATGATGGGATGCCGGTCCCAAGGACCGGGTTCCTTGCGGGAAGTTATCGACGTGATGCACGCAGAGGATGAATGGGTCGAAAGTCGGCCACATGAATCCCGCGTCGAACTGCTCTAGTAATGGGCTGGGCGCACTCATGTATCACTCTCCAGGTACGCTCTCGATGGATCGAGAGGCGATCGTTTGCGGTTGCAAAAAAACATAACATGACGCTATATTATGTTCTAGATAAATTAATTTCAAAACCCGAAAAGGTGACAGCATGGTTGGTAAGAATTCGAAGTTGACCCTCATCAAGGACGTGATGATCATTACGATGGACGATGAACTCGGCGAACTGACGGGAAACATCTTAATTGAAGATTCAATCGTCCGTGCAGTGGGGCCTGATGTTGAGGCCCCTGATGCGAAACAGGTAACGGGAAAAGGGTTGATCGCACTCCCAGGACTCGTGGATTGCCACCGGCATGTTTGGCAATCACCCTTGCGTAGCGTGACCGCCAATTGGTCGTTGGCCGATTATGCGGTAGGTATCCGAACGAGTGCAGCCCCAGTTTTTCGGCCCGAGGATATGTATGTTGCGCAATTGGCCGGTGCCTTGGATGCCATCAACTGCGGGGTAACAACAGTCGTCGACTATTGCCACAACATACTCAGCCCAGAGCATGGCAGAGAGACCCTTCGTGGGCTCCAAGATTCAGGGATTCGTGCACTTTGGTGCGCAGGATTTGATACCCCGCCAGGATATGAAAGTAACTGGATTGGAACCGGCACGAAGGCAGCGTTTTTCCGTGAAATTGCCGAGGGGTTACAGGGTCAGGAAAGTCATATCACCCTCGGAATTGCTCCGGAGGATGCTTTGATTGCGCCGCTGGGAGTTATGAAGCAGCAATACGGTTTTGCGCGCGAACTTGGTCTTCGGCTCACGCACCATGCCAATAGCGCGGGCGGAACTCAAGAAGTTACTCGGATTCTTGCTCCCAACAAGCTATTGGGCCCGGATGTGCTTCTGGTTCACATGAACCACTCCACTGATGAAGAATGGCATCAGGTCGCCGACAGTGGCGCGAAGGTTGTATTCACTCCCGGTACAGAACTTCAGATGGGAATCGGGTTGTCATCGACAGAGAAGTGTCGATCATTGGGAATAGCACCGACGATAGGTGTCGACATCGTGTCAAATACCAATGGCGACATGTTCAGTGCAATTCGGCTTGCGCTTCAAGTCGAGCGTGGTCGAGCCAATGAAGCTCGCATTGCCGAGAATCCGCTTTTTTCAGGCACGACGATTGGTGCTGGTGAGGCCTTGCGTTGGGCAACCGTTAATGGCGCGGCCGCCTGCGGCATGGAAGATAAAATCGGTCGGATTCGCCCGGGAATGGCCGCAGACATCATCCTGATTGACCGCAACGACATAAGTATGATGGGCTGGGCTGGACAAGATGCTGCAGAGCACGTGGTGATGCAAGCACACCCAGGTGTCGTGGACTCCGTGATGATCGGAGGCACATTTATTAAACGCCACGGTCGCTTGTTAACGGATGTAAATAACGTCGCGTCGCTTATGGCCAAGACCACCAAACACGTAGCCAGCCAAATCGGCATCAACGGTGGGTTTTTTAGCAACGCCTCCATGGCAAAGCTTCAGGCTCAATTTGGCATTGCCAAAGAAAAGTAGGAAAGCTCAATGCACTGGAGAACCTCCAGGCGTTTAGTTGTTTGATTCATAGCCACCCTTTCGATTTCCTGAGTCGTAGGCCTGTATTTCGATGGGTAGATAAGCGGTGGCTGGAGTTTAAAACCTCTGTTCGACTTGGGTTTTTTAGATCGCGCGAAGGAACAAGCATTGGCAGCCGAAGACCTTGCGATTAAGTCCGAACATCATCGCACTGTCGGTGATCTCAACATTTT
>WURV02125540.1:0-40440 GCA_011762755.2 Epimenia babai
AGCGGCGTTTCGGCTCCTACCCAGCGACAAAAAATACGTCGCGAGGGGCCGCACTGGGTTTCACCACGGGCTCCTAGGGACGTACCTAGAGGAGACTCGCTCAGATGCCGCGGCTCATCGTTGCTCGCCATGGTCAGGCCTCGCTGATGAAGGCCAACTACGACGAACTGTCCCCACGCGGGCGCGCCCAGGCGACCGCGCTTGGGGAGTACTTCGCAAGACACGACATCACGTTTGCGCGGGTGTTCACGGGGCCTGCTCGACGCCACCACGACACGGGGATCTTGGCCGGGCAGGCGGTACAGGCCGCGTCCGGGTCGTGGCCCGAGGCGGTGGAGATCAAGAATATCGACGAGCACGACGCGTTTACGCTCGTCCGCACCGCGACCTCGCGCCACGCCGACGACCCGAAGATCGCGTCGGGTCAGGAAGCTCTGCGCGCAGCCCAGAGCCCGGCCGAGCGCTCGGGTGGGTTTCAGCGCTTGTTTGAGGCGGTGATGCTGCGATGGCTTCGCGACGATCTGGACGTGCCTGAGGTCGAGAGCTGGGCGGTCTTTCAGGCGCGCATCCTCGCGGGCCTCGACGAGATCGTCGCGACCATGCAGCGCGGCGAGCAGGGCATCGCGTTCAGCTCCGTGGGTCCGCTTGCCGTGCTCTTGCAGCGTGCGCTCGGTACCGACGACGCCACCAGCTTTCACACCGCGTGGCGGATCCGCAACGCTTCGCTCACCACGTTCGTCTTCGACAGCAGCGGGCGGGTGACCCTCGACGGCTTCAATGCCTTGCCCCACCTTCCCGATCCACGCACCTGGACGTTTCGGTGACGAAAGCTCGAGGAGCCATGGACGACTCGCTCGCCGCACTCACCCTCGCCGCCACTGGGGCTCGGTCTATCGAAGGGTCCGAGGTCGTGCAGGAGCTGTGGAGCGGCTACGGAGAGATCGTGCGTTGCCATCTGGTCGGGAGCGTGCGGCCGAGCGTGATCGTCAAGCATGTTCGCTGGCCGACGCAGGCGCAGCATCCCCGTGGCTGGAACTCCGACATCTCCCATCGTCGCAAGGTGAAGTCGTATCAAGTGGAGACGGCCTGGTACGAGCAGCACGCATCGGAGTGCACGGCTCGAAGTCGCGTCCCCGAGTGCCTCGCGGTGAAAAACCGCGGCGACGAGGTTCTGATCGTGCTCGAAGACCTCAACTCGGTGGGTTTTCCGCAGCGTCGCCAACGCGTGACTCAGGCCGAGCTCCGCGCTTGCCTGTCGTGGCTTGCGAACTTTCATGCGACGTTCATGGGACGAACGCCCGAGGGACTATGGTCGACGGGCACCTACTGGCATTTGCAGACCCGCCCCGACGAGCTGGCCGCACTCACCGACTCGGCGCTGCGCGACGCGGCGGCGACGATCGATCGTGCACTCACCGAGTGTCCCTATCAGACGTTCGTGCACGGTGATGCCAAGCTCGCCAACTTCTGCTTCTCCGCCGACGGGCGCGGGGTTGCGGCCGTCGACTTTCAGTATGTCGGGGGCGGCTGCGGCATGAAGGATGTCGCATACTTTGTCAGCAGCTGTCTGGACGAACAGGAGAGCGAGAAGATGGAGTCGATCGTGCTCGACTTCTACTTCGATCGACTGCGTGACGCACTCACACGGGCCCAGTCTTCGCTCGATCTCGACGATGTAGAGCGCAAGTGGCGTGCTCTTTACCCCGTGGCGTGGACTGACTTCTTCCGCTTCTTGCAGGGATGGAGCCCCGGTCACTGGAAGATTCATCGCTATAGTCAGCGGCTCGCCCGCGAGGTGTTGGACACTCTGTGACACTCTCAGTGGAAGACTTGGCGGTGCTGTCGAGTTGTGCCAATGAGGCGGCGACGAAGGCGGGCGCCTTCATTGCACGGTCGCGCCCCCAGAGCATCGAGCACAAATCGTCGGTGCTCAGCCCTGCATCTCAGGTGGTGACCGAGGTCGATCGGCGTAGCCAGGATCTTATCTTGGAGGCCTTGCGGCCCACCGTTGAGCGCTTCGATCTCGGGGTGCTGGCCGAAGAGCAGGATGACGATGGTGGGCGCTTTGAAAAAGAGTTCTTTTGGTGTGTCGATCCGCTCGACGGCACACTGCCGTTTATCGAGTCGACGCCAGGGTATGCCGTCTCCATCGCGCTCGTCTCTCGCGGGGGCATCCCGCAGCTTGGCGCGGTGTACGATCCGGTCGAGGGCACGCTCTACCACTGTGTGCGCGGTGGTGGTGCGTATCGCAACGAGCAGCCGTGGACACGGATAGCGATCGCCCCGCCGCAGGGCGCGGTGCTCTCGGTGTTCATGGATCGCAGCTTCCCCCACAGCCCGGGCTATGCGGAGGTCATCTCGGGGTTGGAGGCGATATGTGCGGAGCTCGATCTGCTCGGTCCTCGCGTGGAGACTTCGGGCGCGGCCGTGATGAACGCATGCCGTGCCTTGGCCCATGCGCCCGGGTGCTACTTCAAGCTGCCCAAGCCGACCGACGGTGGGGGCAGCGTGTGGGATTTTGCCGCCACGGCATGTCTCTTCCATGAGGCGGGCGCGGTCGCGACGGACATCCACGGGGGACGCCTCGACCTCAACCGTCCCGACTCCACCTTCATGAACCACCGAGGCGCGCTGTTTGCCACAAGCGAGGACCTGGCGCAGCGAATCGGGGCCTTGTGCTCGCGCATTATCGCAAGCGACGAAGGCGACGTTCTTTTCCCCGCGCAGTCTTGATATGAACGGTGACAGGTAGCCTATGGAGTTTTCCGTACCCGAATCGATCGCCGCCACTTTGGACACCCTCCGTCGCTTCGTCGATGACCGGGTGCTGCCCGTCGAAGGCGTTGCGCGGCGCGATGGTTTCGACGCGGTGAACTCGGAGCTTGTCGCCTTGCGTGGAGAGGCCCGTGCCCAGGGTCTGTGGCTCCCGCAGATCGAAAAGGCTCACGGCGGCATGGGCATGTCGGTCCTCGAGCACGGCATGGTCAGCGAAGTGCTCGGCCGCTCTCCGCTCGGCCACTACGCGCTCAACTGCCAGGCCCCCGATGCGGGCAACATGGAGCTGCTCATCGAGTTTGGTACGCCCGCGCAAAAAGAACGCTGGCTGGTGCCGCTGCTCGAAGGCAAGACGCGGAGCTGCTTTGGCATGACCGAGCCCGACCACGCGGGGAGCAATCCCGTTTGGATGGGAACCAGGGCCCAGCTCGACGGCGAGCACTGGGTCATCGATGGCCACAAGTGGTTCACGACCGCGGCCGATGGCGCCGACTTCTGCATCGTGATGGCGGTGACGGAGCCCGACGCCGCGCCGCATGAGCGAGCGAGCATGATCATCGTGCCCACGGACACCCCCGGGTTTAGGCGGGTCCGCAACATCCCCGTGATGGGTGAGGCAGGGGAGGGCTGGATGAGCCATGCCGAGCTTCGTCTCGAGGGAGTGCGGGTGCACAAGGACAACCTCTTGGGGGCATCGGGCAAGGGCTTTGCGCTCGCTCAGGCGCGCCTGGGGCCGGGCCGGATTCACCACTGCATGCGTTGGATCGGCCTGTGCGAGCGTGCCTTCGATCTGATGGCCAACCGCGCGGTCACCCGCAAGCTCGCGCCCGACAAGCGCCTCGGCGACACACAGACGATTCAGCATTGGGTCGCCGAGTCGCGGGCGGAGATCGACTCGGCGCGGCTGCTGGTACTTCACGCCGCGTGGCGCATCGACAACGTCGGCATGAAGGCCGCACGCGTCGATATCTCACTCATCAAATTTCATGTGGCGGCGGTTCTTCAGCGGGTGGTCGATCGGGCGATTCAGTGTCACGGGGCGCTCGGCATCACCGAGGACACCGTGCTGTCGTGGATCTATCGTCACGAGCGCGGTGCGAGGATCTACGACGGGCCCGACGAGGTGCACAAGACCGTGGTCGCGCGCAGGATCCTGAAGGGCTATGCCAGCGGAGACAAAGCGTGAGCGAGCAATTCATCGATGGCACCAAGCCCGTTCGCGAGGGCGAGACCCTCGACCTCTCCTCGCTTGATTCTTATCTCGACACCCAGCTTCCCGAGCTCACGGGCGAGCTAACGGTCGAGCAGTTTCCCAGCGGCTACTCCAATCTCACGTACCTCTTGCGCAAGGGGCAGACCGAGCTCGTGCTGCGGCGTCCGCCGTTCCATGTGCAGGTGAAGTCGGGTCACGACATGGGTCGGGAACATCGGGTGCTCAGCGCGCTCGATGGGGTGTACCCGCCCGCACCGCGCCCGCTGGCCTACTGCGAGGACGAGGCGGTGATCGGCGCGCCGTTCTACGTGATGGAGCGTTGTCGAGGGATCATCCTGCGCAAGAAGGTCCCGCGCGCCCTCGGCATCGATGAGGGCAAGCTTCGCACCCTGTGTGAAGCGCTCGTCGACGAGCTTGCCGTGCTCCATGGGGTCGACCTGGACAAGGCAGGTCTCGCCGATTTCGGTCGCCCGCAGGGATATGTGCAGCGACAGGTCGACGGCTGGATCGGTCGGTTCGAGAAGGCCAAGACCAGCGAGGTCGCCGACATCGAGCGCATCGGGACATGGCTGCGCGAGCGGATCCCCGCCGATGGGGTGCCGACGCTCGTGCACAACGACTACAAGTTCGACAACGTCGTGCTCGATCCGTCCGACCCCACGCGCATCATCGCCGTGCTCGACTGGGAGATGTGCACCGTGGGTGACCCGCTGATGGACCTCGGCACCACGCTCGGCTACTGGGTGCAGAGCGATGACGACCCGCGCTGGCAGGCGATGGCCTTCGGTCCCACCAACGCCAAGGGGGCGCTGACCCGCCAGCAGCTTGCCGAACGCTACGCCGAGAAGACGGGCCGCGATGTCTCGAACATGCTGTTTTACTACTGCTTTGCGCTCCTGAAGATCGCGGGCATCGTGCAGCAGATCTACTACCGCTGGGCCAAGGGCTACACCAAGGATCCGCGGTTCGGCATGCTCGATCAGATCGTGCTCGCCCTGGGCGTGACGGGGGTGCGGGCGATCGACTCGGGTCGGTACTGAGCCTGCTAGGAGCGAATCTCCAGACTGCGGGCCAGCGCCTTGCCTCGTCGGTCGATTCTCACATCGATATTCGAGGCGTGTCGGAGCTTGCCGAACAGGCCGGGGAGTGCATCGAGGGTGAGGGGGCTGCCGCCGACCTCGGTGACGACGTCGCCGTTTCGCAGGCCGAGGAGATAGGGCACAGAGCCCTTGCGGACGGCCCGCAGGCGGAAGCCAGGGGCGCCGCTCTTTGTCGTTGCGGGGGAGGCACGCCCTTGTCCGACCAACATTCCTGGGTTTGCGATCAGTCGCTCGACAAACGCCCGATCGACCACGCAGTCGCCCTCGGCGTTGCATGTGATCGCCTCTTGGGCGCCCGCCATGCTCGCCTGTTTTGGGATGCGTGCCCCTGGGGGCTTGGCGCTCGCGGGGGGCACAGGGGGCGCTGCCATTGCGCCCTCGAATGGGATGTACTCGAGGCGCCCCGCGTTGCGGATATGAACGACGCCCGTGGTGACCTGCACGACCTCCACGTTGGCGCCGAGTCGGTCTCCGACGCCGAAGAGTCCGCCCGTGCCTTGTTGCAGGTCGACGAGCGTCGCGATCGAGCGGTCTGGGTCTTCCGCTTCCATGGTGGCCGCGACGACCAGCGGCAGCGCGCTTCGCTGCGCGCCCGAGAGGGCGTCGGGGTCCGTGCTGGCGACCCGCGATGGCGATGCGTCTTCGGTAGGGGGCTCGGGCGCACACGTGGGGCAGAACAGATTGTGGCCAAGAATGCGCGTGGCGGAGTACTCAGCCCTGCGCGCGCGGTCGCCCATGCGCCACGATGCCGCGGGCGTGGTCACTCCGCTGGCGTCGGCGTCGGCGTCCTCGTCTTGGTCGGGCGTAGAGGGAGTCGCGGGAGCGATCGTTGCCGAATTCACAAGGTACCGACCGCTCGCGGTCGACATCGTGTCGGCAAGCAGCGCGGTGACCATCGCGGCACCCAGCAGTCGCACGATCCAGAAGTTTCGATGCAGCAGCCAGTCCACGCCAGGGGGTAGAGCAAGGGCTCGGCCAACTGTGGGGACGATGTGCTTTCGGTGACTTGCGGCGCGGCGCGGAGGCTCGCGGCGCCGTTCCGTCACCGCGGGTCAGCGGCGCGTGCCAGGTTGGCAGAGCCGAAACCTAGCGTCGGCCGAGTCGCGGAGCCGCGCCACCTCGCTTGGGCGCGGCGGCCTTGTCGCTCGCCATGGCATCGTCTGCCGTGGGAGCGCCAGGGGTTCCTGGCTCCTCTTCGCCCGGGAGGACGCACTGGAAGTAGCCCTCGTGGATCCGCGCGCGAACGATCCCGCTGGCTCGACGCGCCGCGGCCGTCTCCGACAGCGGCTGATAGTCGCCCTCGCACACCCGTCGCGCGGTGGCGTTCCAGCGCGAGCGGAGACGACGAGGTGAGGCGAGCGGACCCGCCTCCACCGAGAGGTAGCGCGTGCCGTCCTCACCAGGCGGCGACACGATGGTCTCGTTCGAGTTTGCCGCCTGGGCGAGCAGCGGCCAGGCCGGCATCGTTGCGCAGGCCGAGGTCGCCAGCGCGAGCATCGCTCCACACGCGAGCATGGCGATCGAGGGCGGCAGACGCATCAACGCGCACGGTGCCACGCGAGCCCGTCCAACGCCAAAAACGAGCGAGAGCGCGGACTGGTTCCTCACGGGTGATAGCGTGCTTTCTCCCGTGGACAGGCAAACCTACACACATCGGTCGTCGATCGTCGCGGCGTTGCTGGGCGCCGCATGCGTGGTTGGATGCGGCCCGCGAATGGGAAGCGAGGGGGAAGCCGACGACCGTGCTACCGCGACGACCGCTTCGGAGACCATGTCATCGATGGGAACCGCAGTGGGGGCGGGGACGACTATTGGATCGCCGATCGTAGAGGGGTGGCCTGAAAAGTGGTTCGGTTGGTACTGGGTTCCATCGCTCGCCCCTGACACGGTCGCTGAGGTGATCGGCACTGTCTCAAACTTGGAGTTATCCGAGGGAGCTATCGTGTGGCAGCAACTCCGATGCGCCCCAGAGACTGAGAACGAGACTATCTCCGTCGTCTTCGCCGATGGTGCGGTTGCGTTTCGTCCCAGCGACACTCGATGGTTGGGCGTAAACAATGCGGCAAGCGTGGTCCTAAGGCCTACCGAGTCGCCCGCCTGCGCGAGGCTTGATCTTGTCTATCTTGATGAACATTTGGAACAGATCGGAGTGACCACCATCCTGCGGGGGCGCCAGTTTGTGTTTGACGACTGCGCTGACGACACTGAGTGGGGCGTCAGCCTCGACCCCAACGTACCCATACAATGTGAGTAGGCGGCCGGCGTATCTAGCTTGACGGCCGATCGAAGCTTGTCTGACCGCTGCCTCACAGTGCTAACAGGCCCTCCGCATGCGGATGAAGCCCATGAATCCCGCCTGTGTGGATAAACAGCACATGTTTGCGATCGGCAAACCGTGGCCCGTCCCACTCTTGGCGTAGCGCGTAGAAGGCCTTGCCGCCGTACACGGGATCGAGCACCACGCCTTCGAGTCGGGCCAGCTCGGCGAGCTGCGCAAGCTCCTGGGGCCTCGACTTTCCGTAGCCGAGGCCGACATAGCCATCGATAAGGTCGATCTCCTCGGGCGGCACGGAGACCTTGAGCCCGTAGCGTTTCACCGTCGCGGCGGCGAGCGCTGCGATATGGGTGCGAAAGTAGGCTTCGTCGTCGCAGACATTGACCCCGTAGACCTCCGCGTTGAGGCCGACCATGCGCACGCCGAGCTCGAGGCCTGCACTCGTTCCTCCCGAGCCGACCGCGTTGACGATGGCGTCAAACTCGATGCCCAACGTTCGCTGTGCGTCGGCGATCTCTTGCACGGCCTCGATGTAGCCCCATGAGCCCTCGGCCATGCTGCACCCTTCGGCGATCACGAACGGCGTGCGGCCGCTCGTGCGTAGCTCGTCGGCGAGGGTGTTCATGAGGTGGTCGTGCTCCCGATATTGCTCGGGGGTGATCCAGTGGATGTTCGCTCCCAGCACATGGTCGAGCAGGAGGTTCCCCGTCCATGCTGCGGGGGGCGGGGCCTCGCCGCGCAGCATCAGATGCACGTCGAGTCCAAGGCGGCGCGCGAGCGCGGCGGTGGCTCGGCAGTGGTTGGAGTGGAGGCCACCGCAGGTGATGAGCGTGTCGGCGCCGTCATCGATCGCGTGGCGCACCGCGTATTGGAGCTTGCGAATCTTGTTGCCCGAAAGAAGCGCCGCGGTGTCGTCGTCGTGCTTGATCCACAGCGTCGGTCCGCCCCAAGCGGCGCTGATGCGCCGAAGCGGTCGAACACGCGTAGGCAGGCAGGCGACGTCGAGACGGGGCGGGAAGGGGAGCGGAGACGCGGCCATTTGGGGATCCTATGACACCGAGTGATGCGCTACGATGCCCCAATGCGGCTTATCAGTGTCTTATCGGCGTGCGCGGTGTTGGGTCTTGCCCCGGGTTGTTCCGACGACAGCACGGGCGGTAGCGGTGCCGCCGAGTCCAGCTCGGGGGCGGCGGCCACCGCCTCGACGCAGGCCGGATCGACCGAAGCGGTTGGAGACTCGACCGCCGCGGTCGCCACCACCGATTCGTCCTCGGGCGGGGACACCGCGCCCACCGAGGCAGGAGAGTTCTCGGTGCTCACCTACAATGTCGCCGGGCTACCGCAGGGGTTTTCGAGCTCCAACCCCGAGCAGAACATTCCGCAGATGTCGCCGCTGCTCAACGCGTTCGACATGGTGCTGGTGCAGGAGGACTTCTGGTACCACGGCGAGCTGTCGGCCGACGTCACGCTGCCCCACGCCAGCGAGCCGTACTCCGAGGCGCCCACGCTCAAGGATATCGGTGACGGTCTCAATCGCTTTGGCATCCACGAGTTCGCCGATCATGAGCGAGTGGCCTGGTACGCATGCAATGGCACGACGGATTGCGCGAGCGACTGTCTGGCGACCAAGGGCTGGAGCTTCGCGCGGACCACGATCGCGCCCGGGGTAGAGGTCGACGTCTACAATCTCCACATGGAGGCAGGGAGTTGTCCCGAGGACATCGAGATTCGGCTCAACTCCGCCCAAGACTTGGCCGAGGCCATCGCCGAGCGCTCGGCCGATCGAGCGCTTATCGTCGCGGGAGATTTCAATCTCCACGTCGAAGATCCCGAGGATGTCGAGCCCCTGTCCCTCATCATCGATGGTGCAGGGCTGACCGACGCGTGCGATGCGGTCGACTGCGGCGATCAGCGGATCGACCGCATCATGGTTCGCGATGGAGCGTCGGTGGGGATCGAAGTCCTCACCTGGCGGATCCCGCCCGAGTTCGTCGATGCCAAGAGCGGCGAGCCGCTCTCCGATCACCTGCCCGTGGCGGCCGACCTGCGCTACACGCCGCTATAGCGCCTGCGGCCTAAGGATCGGGAAGGCGGTGGTAGCTCGCCTGGGTGATCGGCTCGAAGCCCATGCGCTTGGCGATCGGGCCCGACGTCTTCTCATCCGCCCAGATGACGACGCTCTGGATCCCGCGCTGTCGCAAGGCGGCCAGTCGCACCCACGTCATCGCCCGATAGATCCCGCGACCGCGCGCCGACTCGAAGACCACGCCACCCTGTAGATACCCGAGCCCAGGCAGCACGCGCAGGGTGCAATGGCCGACAGCGGTGTCTCCCTCGAAGGCGAGCCAGTGGGTCATATCGCCGAGGTTGCCCGCGTAGCACTCGCGAACCCACTCGGCGACGAAACGCGCAAAAGAGGGCGGTCCGCCAAAGCCGTGATGGCCGAGCATGGCGATGGTGTCGGCGTCATCGATGGTGGCCGGGCGGATAGAGATGCCCTTGGGCAGCGGGGGCGGAGCTTCTTGCGGCACCGCTCGTGTCATGCCGATCGCAGTGGAGTCGAAGGCGATTCCGTGGGCGTCGAGTCGTGCCGAGAGGTCGCTGGGCGCCGAGTGTGGGTCGACGATCCAGGTGAGGCCCGCGCCCCGCTCATTGTGGTCGGCCTTCACCTCGGCGATGCGCCGATCGGCGTCCGCGGGGCGGAGCCGAGCGAGCAGCACCTTGTTGTGCGTGTGGTACGGCGACGACGGGGTGCGGAGCTGCACCCAGTCGTCGCGGTCGAGAAGCTCGGAGTCGGGGCGTTTGGCGAGCGAGTCGACGAGGACACGCCACAACGCTCGGGAGTCCACTACTCGACCCGCTCGTAGATCACGGGTGAGGGGGCAGGGGCCTGCTCGCCGAGGGTAACGGCCGCCAGCATGGTCTGCGCACAGGCGTCGGCCTGGGCTTCGGTACGGGCATGCACGATAGCCAGCGGCGCATCGGGACCGACTTCGGCACCCAGGCCACGAACCTCCGAGAGGCCCACGCTCGGGTCGATCTCTTCGTCGGAACGGCGACGTCCACCACCCATAGCGAGCACCGCGAGGCCAACCTCGCGCACGTTCATCGTCTGCACGAATCCGCGAGCGGGCGGGACGACGGCCTTGGTGACAGTCGCGAGTGGGAGGTGCTCTTTATAGCGCTCGAGAATGTCGGCGGGACCACCGAGGGCGGCGACCATCGCGGCGAACTTCTTCGCGGCGGAGCCATCGTCGAGCACGGCCTCGACCTTCTTGCGGGCGTCGTCGAGGTCGGCCGCGAGCCCCGTGGGATGCAGCAGCTCCGCCGCGAGCGCGACGGTGACCTCGTGCAGCCGCGGCTCCCGACGAATCCCGAGCAGGTGCTCGATGGACTCGCGGGTCTCGATGGCATTGCCCGCGGTGAAGCCAAGCACCTCGTTCATGTCGGTGATGAGGGCGGAACACGGAAGCCCTGCACCCTTGGCGACCTCCACTAGACTCTGCGACAGCTCCTTGGCGCGCGCAGGCTCGGGGATGAACGCCCCGCTGCCGACCTTCACATCGAGCACCAAGCGCTGAAGTCCCGCTGCGAGCTTCTTGCTGAGGATCGACGCCGTGATGAGCGGGATCGACTCGACCGTGGCCGTGACATCACGAATCCCGTAGAAGCGCTTGTCGGCCGGGGCCAGGTTTGCGGTCTGACCGATGATGGCGCAGCCGGCCTTGTGCAGCACCTGCGCAAACTGATCGTTGTCGGGCTTGGCGTTGTACCCGGGGATGCTCTCGAGCTTGTCGAGCGTGCCGCCCGTGTGGCCGAGGCCCCGCCCCGAGATCATCGGCACCACGGCACCGCAGGCCGCAAGCGCGGGGGCCAGCAGCAAGCTGACCTTGTCGCCGACGCCACCCGTCGAGTGCTTGTCGACGATGGGGCCGGGCAGGTCCTTGTCCGACCAATCGAGCACATCGCCCGACTCCATCATCGCGCGGGTCAGCGCCACACACTCGGGGCGGCTGAGGCCGTTGAAGAACACCGCCATCGCAAACGCGGCGACCTGCCCCTCGCTGAGCTGCTCGTCGCGGAGACCCTCTACAAAGAAGCGGATCTCAGGCTCCGACAAGGTCACGCGGTCGCGTGCCTTGCGGATGATCTCCTGGGGAAGAAAAGACCCGGCCTTACTCGCCATAGGGAACCCAGATGTTCTTGACCTGCACCGCGTGACGGAGGAACTCGCGCCCCTCGGACTGCGTGGCGTCGAACCAATCGCGCTTGCGGCCGTTGTTGACCCACGTGCGCTTCATGTTGCCCGTGCTCAGCTCCTCGACCTGCTTGGAGCCTCCCTTGGGTCCCACGTACCAGTAGGCGTCCACGCTGTCGTGGGCCGCGAGCACGGAGGTCAGCGCGGTGCTGTCACCCGTGACGATGTTGACGACGCCACCTGGGAGATCGGAGGTGTCGAACACTTGGTAGAGATCGGTGGCGGCCAGCGGGTGGCGCTCCGATGGGATCGCGACCACGGTGTTGCCCATCGCAACGGCGGGGGCGACGAGCGAGATAAAGGAGAGCAGCGGCGCGTCGTCGGGGCACGTGATGCCGAGGATCCCGACGGGCTCGTGCATCGCCAGGGTGACGCTACGCATCGGGGGGCTGTGCACGCGTCCCTCGAATTTGTCCGCCCACGCGCCGTACGAGAACAGCCGGGTGACGGTGGCCTGCACCTCGCGGTCGGCCTGCGAGCGACTCACGCCCGTCATCGCCACGAGGCGGCGGGCAAACTCTTCGGCCCGCGCTTCGAGGTTCTCGGCCGTGTAGTAGAGGATCTGCGCCTTGGTGTGGGCGGCGACCTTGCCCCAACCCGCCGCCTTGCGGGCGGCCTCCACGGCGTTGCGAACGTCCTTGCGGTTGCCCTCGCCAACCTCGCCCACGACGGTGCCATCGGGGCCGAGGACTTGTCGGCTGTAGCCACCGTCGGGTCGGCTCTGCTTGCCGCCGACATACATCTTGGCGGTGCGATCGATGCGGCGCGGGCCGTCGCTCGCTGCGGGGGGCAACGCCTTGGGGAGCGGCGCAGGCTCTTCGTAGGCGGGCAGCCCGTGCACGAACGCGGGCTCCAAATACGCCTGCATGCCTTCGATGCCACCCTCGCGGCCAAAGCCCGATTCCCGATAGCCGCCAAAACCACACGCGGCATCGAACGTGTTGGTGGAGTTGATCCAGACCACGCCCGCGACTACGCGCGGGGCCACGTCGAGGGCGAGGTTGATGTTCTCGCTCCACACACTCGCCGCGAGGCCGTAGCGGGTGTTGTTGGCCAGCTCCACCGCTTCGTCGGGCGTACGGAAGGTCATCGCCACGAGCACAGGGCCAAAGACCTCCTCTTGCGCCAACGTTGCGGCCGGCTGCACATCGGTGAGCAGGGTCGGCGGATAGAAGTAGCCGTCCTTGGGGCAGGCCCAGCTCGGCTGGAACAAGGTGGCGCCTTCATCCACGCCTTGCTTGACGAGGGCGTCGATCCGCTCGAGCTGAACCGGGGCCACGATGGCGCCAATGTCGACGCATTTGTCGAGCGGGTTGCCGACGCGCAGCGTCTCCATGCGCGCGCGGAGCTTGGCGATCATCGCGTCGGCGATGTCCTCTTGAATCAGCAAGCGCGAGCCCGCACAGCAGACCTGGCCTTGGTTGAACCAGATCGCATCGACCACGCCCTCGACGGCGGAGTCGAGGTCCGCGTCGTTGAATACGATGAACGGTGACTTGCCACCCAGCTCGAGTGTGAGGTGCTTGGCCTGCCCCGCGGTGGCCTTGCGGATGATCCGACCAACGTCGGTCGAGCCCGTGAACGCGACCTTGTTGATGTCGTCGTGACCCACGATGAGCGCGCCCGTGGAGCCGTCGCCCGTGATGACGTTCAGCACCCCTGGGGGCAGCCCCGCGGCGGCGGCAAGCTCCGCAAACAGCAAGCCCGTGAGGCTCGTGAACTCGGCCGGCTTGATGACGATGGTGTTTCCCGCCGCGAGAGCGGGTGCGATCTTCCACGCCATCATCAGCAGCGGAAAGTTCCAAGGGATGACCTGGCCGACAACGCCCACGGGGGCCATGCCCGATAGCTCGGACTCCATGAGCTGGGCCCAGCCTGCGTGGTGATAGAAGTGGCGGGCGACGAGCGGAATATCGATGTCGCGCGTCTCTCGGATCGGCTTGCCGTTGTCGAGGCACTCCACGGTGGAGAGCAGCCGACTGTGGCGCTGGACCATGCGGGCGAGCGCGTACAGGTAGCGCGCGCGCCCGTGTCCACCGAGGCCAGCCCAGCCCGGCTGGGCTCCGCGGGCGGCCTTCACCGCCGCGTTCACGCTGGCCTCACCCGCCTGGGCAATCTGGGCGATGGTCTTCCCATCCGCGGGGTTGATCGACTCGAAGTGCTTGCCCGTGTCCGGGTCCTGCCACTTGCCGTCGATAAACAGGCCGAACTTGCCGTCGTGGCGGGCGAGCCACTGTCGGGCGGGCCCATCGCTCTCGGGCGCGGGGCCGTAGTCCATGCTCTCGAAGATCTCAGCGACGCTCGTCATGGTGATGGCGTTTCGTTAGGCGACGGGGTGACGGAAGTCGGCCGAGTAGCGACCGGTGACAAAGTGCTCGAGCTGCCGCTCGATATCGGAGACGAGCGACGAGGCGCCAAAGCGGAACAGCTCGGGCTCCAGATACTCGCGCCCGAGCTCGTCCTTCATCATGGCGAGGTAGCCCAAGGTTTGCTTGGCGGTGCGGATGCCTCCCGCTGCCTTGAAGCCGACCTTGTGGCCCGTGCGCTCGAGATAGGTGCGAACCATGCGGGCCATCACCAGGCTCACGGGGAGCGTGGCGTTGACCGCTTCCTTGCCCGTGGAGGTCTTGATGAAATCGGCGCCCGCCATCATGCAGACCATGCTCGCGCGCGCCACGTTGCGGAGGATGCGGAGGTCGCCCGTGGCGATGATCGCCTTGAGGTGAGCGTCGCCGCAGGCCTCACGGAACGCCCGGACCTCGTCGTACATGGCCTGCCAGTTGCCCGTGAACAGGTGCTCGCGCTTGATGACGATGTCGATCTCCGTCGCGCCCGCGGCCACCGATTCTTCGACTTCGCGGATGCGCTCGGGCAGCGGGGAGAGCCCCGCGGGAAAGCCCGCGGCCACGGCCGCAACGGGGATGCCGCTGCCTTCGAGCATCTCCACCGCGGTGGGGATCATCTCGTGATAGACGCAGACCGCGGCGACGGTGATGCCCAGCTCGCCCACGCCCATCGCGTCGAGGATGTCTTGGCGGACGGGGCGACGGGCCTTGGCGCACAGTCGGCGGACCCGCCCGGGGGTGTCGTCGCCCGCCAGCGTGGTCAGATCGGTGCAGGCGATCGCCCGCAGATACCACGCGGCTTGCCATGCCTTCTTCACACCGCGGCGGCTCGGAATCGTAGCCGCGCGACGCTCCACCGCACTGCGGTTGACCCGAACATCACGAATCCAATCGAGCTGGAGGGCGGTGCCGGGGTTGCGCCCCTCTTCACCCTCGGCGGTTGGAGCCGGGACAGCACGCACGTGCCGTTTGTCCTTGTTCTTGTTCTTACCCATGCCGCAGGACCTTCCTCGCTGTCGGCCCACCGCGAACGGGCGGCGGGCCAAGGCGTCGAGTCTGCCCGAAGATCGAGGTCGATGCGAGGGGCCGAAAATGGCCCGCGACCGCAGGCCTACGGCGTTTGAGCGGGTGTTCAGCCCTTGGCGGGAAGGCGCTGAAGGAAGCCGAGCACCAGGCGCGTGAGGTCTGCCGCGGCCGCCTGCCCGTATTGGAGCGTTTGGTCGTGGCTGAGCACCATATCGGACAGGCCCGCGGCGAGGTTCGTCAGCACCGAGACGGCGGCCGCCCGCATGCCGCAGTGACGGGCCACGATGACCTCGGGCACGGTCGACATGCCCACCGCGTTCGCCCCTAAGATCCCGAACGCACGGACCTCCGCGTGGGACTCGAAGTTGGGCCCGAGCGTGGCGAGGTAGACGCCCTCGCGCAAGGTGATGCCAAGCTCGCTCGCCGCGTCGCGAAGCTGCTGCTGGTGCTCCGCGTCGTAGGCCCCGTCCATCGGAGGAAAACGCGGACCAAACGAGTCGTCGTTCGGCCCGACCAGTGGGTTGCCGAACTGAAAGTTGATGTGGTCCGTGATCAGCATGAGCTGACCGGGCGTGGCGTCGGCGTCGAGAGCTCCCGCTGCATTGGTGGCGAAGTAGGTCTCGCAACCGATGAGCTTGAGCGTGCGGACGAGGGGGGCCACCGCTTGCGGCGCATGCCCTTCGTAGAGGTGCACGCGACCCTGCAAGCACGCGACATCTTGGCCGCCGAGGCGCCCGAGGACCAAGCGGCCGTGATGTCCCTCGACGCTCGGCTTGGGAAAGCCAGGCAGATCGGCAAAGTCGATGGTGGTCGCGTCCTCGACCTGCTGTGCGAGCGCGCCGAGGCCCGAGCCCAAGGTGAGGCCCACGCGGGGGCGAAAGGAAGGGCAGCGCTCGGCTACGATCGCTGCGGCTTGTTTTGCGTGCTCGCTCACCCGTGGTCCTCCTCGGCCGCCCTCATCGGGTCGACGCGCGGGCGACTATAGGAGTGTGATGGATGCAGCGGCAAGATCGGGCGAGCGAGGGCGGTCGGTCGGCTCGACGTATTGCCGCGGATGGCGTCGGGGCTCGCAAGGGCGTGGCGTTGCGGACGGTCACGCAGATGGTTCGAGGCACGGGCGAGGAGGAAGTGTGGGGGGAGCGTTGTCGGCCCGAGCGCAGCGCCGCGACCTGGTACGTGCGGCGATCGTTGGAGATCGAGACACCCGGGCAGGGGCAGCGCGGTCGCGGGGTACACTGCTCGCGTCGTGTCTACTCGTCGTCACTATCGCACCTGCAACCTTTGCGAGGCCATGTGTGGCCTACAGATCGATGTGAAGGGCGACCGGGTTGTGTCGGTGCGCGGCGACGAAAACGATCCCTTCAGCCGCGGGCATATCTGCCCCAAGGGGCCGGCGATCGGCGACCTTCACCACGACCCCGACAGGCTGCGGACGCCGCTGCGGCGCACGGCCAGCGGCTTCGAATCGATCGGCTGGGAGGACGCGCTCGACGAAGCCGCCGCGGCGATTCACGGGATTCAGCGCGACCACGGCAACGATGCGCTCGCCATGTATCTCGGCAATCCCGTGGTGCACAATCTCGGGGCGCTCTTGTACGGGCCGCGATTCCTTCGCCAGCTTCGTACGCGCAATCGCTACTCTGCAACCTCGGTCGATCAGCTGCCGCATATGCTCGCGGCATACCTGATGTTCGGGCATCAGCTGCTGCTGCCCGTGCCTGATATCGATCGTGCCTCGTTGTTCATCGTGCTCGGGGCGAACCCGCTTGTCTCCAACGGCAGCTTGATGAGCGCCCCTGGCATGCCCAGGCGTCTGCGCGAGCTACAGGCACGCGGTGGTCGCCTGGTCGTGATCGATCCTCGGCGCACGGAGACCGCGGCGAAGGCCGACCAGCACCTGTTCATTCGGCCGGGTACCGACGCGCTCTTGCTGCTGGGCATGTTGCACACCGTGTTCGCCAACAAGCTCGTGCGCATGCGCCAGCTGGGCGATGTGACCGACGGCCTCGAGACCCTACGTGCGCTCGTTGCCGACTACTCGCCGCAAGTGGTCGCGGGCCCCACGGGGATCGCCGCACAGAGCATCGTGGACTTGGCGACCGAGCTTGCTGCGGCGGACCACGGTGTCGTCTACGGACGGGTGGGCACTTCGCTGCAACCCCATGGAGGTCTGTGTGCGTGGCTGTTGTATGCGCTCAACATCGTGACCGGGCACCTCGACCACCCAGGCGGGGCGATGTTCACGACCCCCGCGGTGGATGCCATCGCGGCGCCCAAGGGGATGGGCGTGGGGCGTGGGAGCTTTGGTCGCTGGCGCAGTCGGGTTCGGGACCTGCCTGAGTTTGGTGGCGAGCTGCCCGTGGCGACGCTGGCCGATGAGATGCTGACCAAAGGTGAGGGGCAGATTCGCGGACTCATCACGCTGGCGGGCAACCCCGTGCTCTCGACTCCCAATGGGGCGCGGCTCGATCGGGCGATCGCTGGGCTCGACAAATACGTCGCGATCGATTTCTACCTCAACGAGACGACGCGGCACGCCGATATCATCTTGCCGCCCACGTCACCGCTCGAGCGGCCACACTACGACGTGGTGTTCCATCTCTTGGCGGTGCGAAACACCGCGAAGCTCTCGCTTCCATTGTTCGAACCCGGGCCCGAGCAACGCCATGATTGGCAGATCTTGCACGGTCTTGGCACGCGACTCGCTGCGTTGGGTGGAGGTGCGGGATGGGGCCAGCGGGCGGCCGATCGAGCGCTCGCGTGGCTTGGCCCCGAGCGGCTTATCGACCTCGGCTTACGTGCGGGTCCCTACGGTGTGCGTGGCAAGGGCCGCTCGCTGTCCGCCGCACAGCTACGCGCGCAGCCGCATGGCGTGGACCTCGGGCCGCTGATGCCCTGTGTGCCCGAGCGACTGCCCCACGGGCGGATCGACCTGGCGCCCGAGGCGTTCGTGGACGACCTCGCCCGCTTGCGCTCCGACCTGCTCGATGATCCCGAGATCGACGGGCCCCGCCTGCGACTCATTGGCCGTCGACAGCTTCGGACCAACAACTCGTGGATGCACAACGTGCCCAACCTGGTGTCGGGCAAGCCGCGATGCACCTTGCTGATGCACCCGACCGATGCGGAGAGTCGCTCATTGGGCGACGGCGACTCGGTCGAAGTACGGTCGCGAGTGGGCCAAGTGACGACGACGGTGGAGTTTTGCACCGACATGATGCCGGGCGTGGTGAGCCTGCCCCATGGTTTCGGCCACGGGCGCGAAGGCACACGGATGGAGGTCGCCAAGACCCAGCCAGGCGTGAGCATCAACGACCTCACCGACGAGCAGCGGATCGACACCCTGGCGGGTACGGCCGCACTCTCGGGTGTCCCCGTGTCAGTGATGGCCGCGTCGGCCCCCGGCTAGAGCACATCTCACAACCCCCGCCGCCCAAGGACACCGCCCCCGACGACCCTGGCCGCGTTGCCAATTCTTGAAGTACGCCCGGTACGCCTGCGAATTGGCGCCTTGCCAGGGTCGCCGCTGACGGCGTCCCTGGGCAGCGGGGGCTATGAGATGTGCTCTAGAGTCTGACTCAGCTTCGCGCAGGCGGACTACATGCGCTTCATGACGCGATCGAACAGGAAGTTCGGCATCGCTGACATCGCGCGGGCGGTCATCGCCATCGGGAGCGGGAACGTCAGCACGCCGCGCTTGCTGTCGATGGCCTTGCAGATCCGTCCCGCCGCATCTTCGGCCGTGATCACGAACGGCATCGAGGAGTTGTGCTCGGTCATCTCGGTGCGCACATAGCCCGGGTGAATGTCGGTAACGGCAACGCCCGTGCCCCGCAGGTCCACGCGGAGTGACTCCAAGAACGTGCTCAGATAGGCCTTGGAGGCGCTGTAGGCCGCGAACTTCGGCAGACCACGGTAGCTGGCGATGCTGGAGATCCCCACGAGATGGCCGCGGCCACGCTCGACCATGCGAGGGAGCGCCGCGACGAGGGTGGCGGTGGCACCCGCGACGTTGACGGCCAGAACCGTCGCGCAGTCGTCCCACTTGAGCTTGCCGCCCCACTGTCCCGTGCCCACGCCCGCGTTCGCCACGACGAGATCGAGGCCGTCGTGTTGATCGTCGGCGGCCTGCACTGCCGCGACGGTGGCCTGCGGGTCCGAGACATCGAGCGGGTGCACGGAGGCCTTGCCGCCCGCCTCCGTGATCTCTTTGGCAATCGCCTCAAGCTTCTCCTCGCGGCGTGCGGCAAGGGCAACCGTCACGCCCCGACTGGCGAGCAGCTTCGCCAGCGCGGTCCCGATCCCGCTCGAAGCTCCAGTGATAAAGGCGGTGCGGATCTGCGGCGTGGCCATCGCGTGGATTATGGACACACTGGCGCCCGCAGGGCTAGAACGCGTGCCCGCTGGTGAAGTAGAGGCCCATACCTTCGGGGCTGAAACCCGCGTCGAAGCGAAACACGACGAACCGGTCCCACACGACGTAGACGCCCGGGCCGCCCGACAAGATCGGGCGAACCTCTGACTGAAGCGAGCCACGTACGTAGCCCACATCCATGAAGCCCTTGATCCCGGGGGCGAGCGTGCGCTTGAAGAGCCGAAACTCGTGCGGCTCCACGCGGAGCTCGATGCTGGAGTAGAGCTTCGTGGGCGCGATAAAGCGGCGGCGAAAGTAGCCACGCCCGGTCCGACGTCCGCCGATTCCATCGCGCACGAGCAGGCCACCGAACTCTCCCATGCTGACGAGCGGGGCGTCGCCAAGAATGATGTCGGCCAAGAACTGGTTGGCTAGGATCACCTTGGGTGTGCCGAGGGCTCGATAAAAACGGGCGGACCCGTTGAGCCGCGCCCAGTGTCGGGTGCTCGCCGCCCACGGGCCGCCGAGTTCCACCGAGACATCATGCAAGGAGCCATTGGTGGGGCTCCAGCCGTTGTCGCGGCTATCCCATGCGAGGCCGCCGAACAGGCCGCCGCGTCGCAGGTTTGTGCGCTCGGGGTTCTCGTCGCGGACGTAGCGAGAATCTGGCTTGGCGATGATCCTGTCGTGGGCAAAGCGGCCGCCGACGAACCAGCGGGCGTAGCCGCGGCTCTTGATGCCCCACTGGCCGGGCTCGAACACGGCGAACGGGCGCTGGTAGTCGAACGCGCCGCCGATCGAGCGCAGCTCTACGCGATTTTCCTCGGTGAGCAAGGTGTCGCGGTCGAGCTGTTCCATGTTCGCGACGCCCGGATAGGGAAACACGGGGTTGTCGATGAAGCGCAGCGAGACATCGATGATCTCCTCGCGGTGCAGCACATCGCGGAGCTGGAGCCCGAGGCGATGGTCCTGGATCTTGCGGGTGGAGATCCGACCGACCAAGTCGAAGCGAACCCGATCGAAGGTCTGCCCGGGCGGTCGGTAGACGTAGCGACCACGGAGCCCGAAGGTCAGGCCGGCCGATGGCTCCGCGCGGAACGTGGGCACGGGCAAGATCCGATGGCCGCGCACTCGAATGCCGCGGGCTTCATCTTCGCGGGGAGACAGCCGAGGGCCGGGAGCTTTTCGTTTGGGGCGTCGCCGTGTCGAGCGGCGGGGTCGAGGGTCGTCTTCGGCCACGGTCGCGGGCGCCGTGGCGGCTGCCGCATAGGGAGCGCCAGGCCCAGCGGGGCGCAGCGAGGGCGGACTGGCGGTGGCGGGCGGACCGAGGGCGGTCGCCAGCACGAGGGCGAGCCCGAACATGCCGCCGAAGGGTAGCAAGGGCAGGCCGAGCGATCACCGTGCCGCCCACAGAGGCAGGCGATGGACGGTGCGTCTACACGCCAGGATCGAGCGCGAGGCCGCGGGGAACAAGGCGGCGCTCGAGCCAGCCGAGCACCGTATCCACGAGTACGGCCAGCACCGCAGCCGGGACCGCGCCCGAAAGGACGAGGCCCGTGTCGTTGAGCTGGAGGCCGGTCACAATAGGATCGCCGAGCCCTCCCGCGCCGATAAACGCGGCGAGCGTGGCCACACCGATGCTGATCACGGCCGACGTTCGAATGCCGGCCATGATCGTGCGCATCGCCAGCGGCAGCTCCACCAATCGCAGGATCTGGAGGTCCCGCATGCCCATGCCCCGCGCCGACTCCACGAGCTCGGGGTCGACTTCGACGATCCCCGCGTAGGTGTTGCGGACGATCGGGAGCAGCGCGTAGAGCAGCAGCGCGAGCACGGCCGAGGGGGCACCGAGACCGAGGCCGGGAATCGGGATCATGAACGCGAGCAACGCCAGGCTGGGGATCGTTTGAATGACGCCCGTCGTGCCGATGACCGGTCCTGCCCAGCGAGGATGCCGAGACAGCCACAGGCCGAGCGGTACGGCGAGGAGGATGGCGAGCCCCATCGCGAGGCCTGTGAGGGTGAGGTGCTCGCCGACGAGGTGCGCCGTCGTGTCGCGTCGGGCCCAGGCCCGAGCCCACGGCCCCTCGCTCGAGGTTGCGGTGCCGCTTGCCGAGTCCGCGCCGACGAGGCCTTCTTCGCGCAAGAACTCGCGCGCTACATCGGCGAAGTCTCGTCGCTTCTCCTCGACCTCGTAGTTCAGCGCACGCATGCGCTCGTTGGGCAGCGTGAACGCCAGGCGACGCAGCAGTGGCTTGAGCTCGGGGTGCCGAGCGAGCGTGTCGCCGCGGATCACGGGGGCGGCATCGTAGGGCGGGAAAAACCGGGCGTCATCGTCGAGCAGCCGAACCGCGAAGCGGCCGAGCTTGCCGTCGGTCGTGTAGGTATCGATGACGTCGACTTGCCCTTGGGCCAACGCTGCGTAGGCGAGGCCGTGCTCCATGCCACGGGGGGACGGACCGTGAAGACCGTAGGCGGCAGACAGGCCGATGAAGCCGTCGTCCCGCTCGAGAAACTCGTGGCTGAAGCCGAGCCGCACGGTGTCTGCGTGCGCGGCGAGGTCGGAGATTCGATCGATGCCGAGCGCTTCGGCCCGCTTCTCCGTCATCGCCAGCGCGTAGCTGTTGGTGAAGCCGAACGGGTCGAGCCAGTGCAGATCCCAGCGCTCGGCGAATGCGTGCTGCACCTCCAAGAACGCCCGCAGCGGATCGTCGACGCGGTCGGTGCGTTCGAGCTGAACCGTCCACGCGGTTCCCGTGTACTCGGCGTACAGATCGATGTCGCCGCCGTTGAGCGCCGAGAACACCACGGTGGTCCCACCGAGGTTGAAGCGTCGATCCACCTCGATGGCGGTGTTGCCCTCGATGAGCTGCGCCATGATCTCCGCAAGCAAGTGGCTCTCGGCGAAGTTCTTGGCCCCCACCACGATCCGCTCGGGCTCAGGCTCGGGCTCTGCGGTCGCCGTGCCGTGGGCAAGCAGGGCCAGCAGCACCGCGAGCGTGGCCCACAGCCGTGTGCCCGCGCCTCGGAGGCGGGAGCGCTTAGAGGGGCGCATCCCGAGTCTCCAGGCGATGCCCTTGAAGGTAGCGTCCGACAAAGGCGTTGGCCGGCCGATCACGAAGGTCTGCTTCTGTGCCGACCTGCACAAGTACACCGCGGTCCATGAGAGCGACCCGGTCGCCCAGCGCGAAGGCTTCGCGCAGGTCGTGGGTCACGAGGACGATGGTGGTGCCCAGACGCGCCCGCAGGTCGGTGAGCTCTTGGTGAAGCAGTGTGCGCGTCACGGGATCGAGCGCACCGAAGGGCTCGTCCATCAGCATGATCGGTGGGTCGAGGGCGAGCGCTCGCGCCACGCCGACACGCTGTCGCTGGCCCCCCGAGAGCTGTCGCGGAAATCGGTCGCGGACGGACTCGGCGGGCAGGTTGACCAGGTCGAGGAGGGCGTCGACGCGGGCGGTGACCTTCGAGGCTTCCCAACGCGCCAGGCGGCACGGCAGGCCCACGTTGTCGGCGACCGTCATATGCGGAAACAGGCCGCCTCGCTGCACCACGTAGCCGATGCCGCGGCGCAGCTCGATCGGGTCGCGCTCCACGATGTCGGTTCCGTCGACCAAGATCTGCCCCGAGGTGGGCTCGACCAGCCGATTGATCATCTTCATGGTGGTCGTCTTGCCGCAGCCGCTCGTGCCGATCAGGCAGACAAGTTCACCATTGGCGATCGACAGCGATAGATCGTCGACGGCAACCACCGAGGCGCCTTCGCGGCCGACGAAGCGCTTCGTTACGCCGTGGAGTTCGATCTTCGCGACCATCACGCCCTGTGGCCGCGCGACATGGGTTGTGCGGGCCCGAGCCTCCTGGGTGTCATGCGGAGCGGGAAGTGTTCGGGCATCTCGCAGGGCTTTGCGCGTACGGTATCGGAACCGTTCCGCGCGAACAAACGAACGAGCGCAATGTCGTCGGTGCTCGCACCATGACCCCACACTCCGCGAACGCCGCCACAGCAATATCGATGATTCCAGCGCGCGACTATGTGCGTTGCTCCGCGGCACCCGACCCTATCCCGTGGTTTCTGTGGCGTTGTTGCTGTTGCAGCGAATAGTAAAGCGAGAGCCCAATGCGCATCGATCTCAGCACGGGCGGACGCCGGCCCTGGTATGCCAGCCTCGCCCTCACCCTGGCGCGATGGTTCGTCGGTGTTGATTCGGGCCCACCCACGGTCTTGTCGTATCGTCCCGACCTCTTCGGTCGATCCTTCACCCACTACCTTCTTCGTGCCGCTCGTGCATCGAGTAGCTGGAACAAGGGGCAGATCGAGATGTTCAGCGCGTTCGTCTCGAAGCTCAACCGCTGCAATTTTTGACTACAGACCCATGCCGCGGTCGCGGCACTGCATGTTGAACAGTCACTTCTGGACGCGGTTGTCGAAGATTGGACCACGGCTCCAGTATCACCACGCACGAGGGCGGCGCTTGGGTTGTTGGAGACGATGACACTGCGCCCGCTGGAGATCGACGCTGCATTCGTCGACGCGCTGCGGGAGGACGACCTCGACACGGCGGCGCTGAAGGCTGCGGCCGCTATCGGTTTTCATTTCAACCTCTTGAACCGGCTTGCGGATGCCTTCGACTTTGTGGTGCCCAACACCACGCAAAAGGCAAAGATGGCCCAACTGCTCAATCTTGGCGGGCGGCACCTCGGCGCGTCAGCGCACCCCGATGGATGGCGTCAGGGCGACGATGCCCGGCTGCGTCCACTGCCGATTGCCACGATGCGGGATGACATCTTGACGGGTAGAGGGGTGACCGACGTCGAGGTTCGGCGCCAAGCTGATCGATTCGTGCGTGAGCAGTGGGGACTGTTCGAGAAAGGCACGACGATGTTGCCCGCTGCGCAGCGGTACTACCTCGGCAAGCTGGCTCGTCATGCCTATCGCATCGTCGACGAGGACCTCAATGCCCTGAGGCAGTCTGGCCTCAGCGACGAAGCGATCTTCGAGTTGACCGTCGCGGGGGCGGTGGCAGGTGCATCGATTGGGCTGGAGCAGGTCTTCGGCGCGCTCTTTGGTGAGCCTCGTGTGCGCCATGAGACGAGCCAGGCCACGGCCTCCCCCGCGTAGGTAGCGTTGCAGGGAAGGCCGGGCCCGGGGTCGCACTACAGATACAGGTAGCCGAAGTAGATCGTTTGGTCGGCTTCGTTGGCCAGGTAGATGCGATGCCGGCCTCCCCACGGTGCGGGGCTCCAGACGGTGTCGGGATGATAGGGCGTGCCCGGGTCGCCCACGCTTCCGTTGTGCGTGGGAAGCTGCGAGATGTAGTCGTAGTTGCGGATGTTGTCGTAGGCGACAGCACGTGTCGCCGAGGCGGCACCCGGCGGCACGAACGAAGCATAGGTGTTGAACCACAGAGTGGTGATCCACACCGTGTTGTTCTCCGTATCGCTGCCCAGGTACGACAGCGGCGCGATGCTCAGGCCTTCCATCGTCACGCCCGTGAGCGTGCCCGAGTTCAGCAAGGTGCCCGTCTGCGACAGCATGTTGAGCTCCGTATTGCGGGGGCCGAACAGTGGATGGGTGTCGGCGCGTAGCAGGTTGGCGCCGTTGAACGCGAGCCCGTTGCCTTGGGCCGCGGGCACGGTCACCGCGGTGAGTTCGGCGCCCGTGGCCGGGTCGAACTCGAACATCGTGGTGCCGTAGGTCGTGCCCTGGGTTGCCCAGATCGAGTCGGAGAGCCAGTCGTACGCAAGGCCGCCCACCGTGTCGCGGCCCGGCGGCGTGTCGTAGCGGTCGATCTCCGTGCCCGTGTCGAGCGCCATCACGACCACGGGGTCGGAGAAGCTCGTCTGCGTCACGAAGAACAGCTGGGGGTCGTTGCTCGCCCGCCCCACCGTCATCCCCGTGCCAATTCCCGTCGTCGTCACGGGGAAGGGGATGCTGCCGGCCACGTAGAAGTTGAGCGCGGTGATGGCTTCTTGGGGCTCAAATCGTGCGGCGAGCTCATCGGAGGCCGGATCGAGCGGATCGGTAGCGTCGGTGCTGTCTTGGTCCTCGTCGACTTCCGTCACCTCGTCGCGCAGCTCGAGCTCCTCTTCGTCCGCGTCGCACGCGAGCGTGGATATCGTGGCGAGGAGGGCAAGTGTCGCGGGGCGTACGCAGGAGAGTGGCAGGAAGCTCGGGGGCGCGGTGATCGACATGGCACAAGGAGAGAGTGCACAGGTGCCCCTTTGGATCACGACGAATGGAGAAAAGATGACGGTGCGCGTTCCTGAACCATGTGCACCCGCGCCGCGGACCCCTGGGCTCGAGAGCTAGCCCTTGATCACCGCAAGTGGCACGAGCTTGGCGACCTTGCGGGCAATGCCTGCCGCGTGCATCACATCAACCACATTCGCGACGTCTTTGTAGGCTTCGGGGAGCTCCTCGGCCATCGTGCGCTTGGAGTCGGCTTGCACGAACACGCCGCGCTCGCGCATCTCCTTGAACAGGGGACGGCCCTTCGCCAAGCGCTTGGCCTTCGCGCGTGACAGCCTTCGCCCTGCGCCATGGCAGCTGCTGCCGAACGTCTCTGCCATCGCGCGCTCGGTACCTGCGAGCACGTAGCTGTAGCGGCCCATATCGCCAGGGACGAGCACGGGTTGTCCAACATGCTGATACGCGGCGGGGACGTCGGGATGCCCGGGGCCGAACGCCCGCGTCGCCCCCTTGCGGTGCACACACAGTCGTCGCATCTCTCCGTCGACTTCGTGTCGCTCCCACTTGGCGATGTTGTGGCACACGTCGTAGACGACCTGGAGTCCGAGCGCGTCCTCGGCGATGCCAAAGTGCTTCGAGATCGCCTCGCGGGCGAACGAGGTCATCACCTGGCGGTTGGCAAACGCGAAGTTCACCGCACAGGCCATCGTCGCGAAGTAGTCGGCCGCCTCGGGGCTTCGCAGCGGCGCCGCGCAGAGCTGGCGGTCGGGCAGGGTGATGCCATAGCGCGCCGATGCTTCGAGCATGCGTCGCAGCGAGTCTTCGCAGATTTGGTGTCCGAGGCCCCGCGAGCCCGAGTGGATCATGAGCGTGGCCATTCCCTCAGTGAGGCCAAATGCGGCGGCGGCTTGCTGGTCGTACACCTTCGCGACGAATCCTAGCTCGCAGAAGTGGTTGCCCGAGCCGAGCGAGCCGAGCTGTGGCCGCCCGCGTTTGCGGGCACGATCGGAGACCTTGTTCGGGTCCGCGCCCGACAGGCAGCCTCGCTCCTCGATCGTCTCTACATCTTCGGGACGCCCGTAGCCTTGCGTGACGGCCCAGCCCGCGCCTTTGGTCATCACCCGATCGAGGTCACGCTCGGAGAGCGACACCGCGCTGCCACGGCCCAGCCCACACGGGACGGCGTTGTACAGCGCCTTGGAGAGGGCCTCGAGCCGTGGTCGCACCTCGCCGACGGGTAGCTCCGTGCGCAGCAGCCGAACGCCGCAGTTGATGTCGTAGCCGACCCCGCCCGGCGACAGAACCCCCTCGTCTTCGTCGAACGCTGCCACCCCGCCGATGGGAAAGCCGTAGCCCCAGTGAATGTCGGGCATCGCCAAGCTGTGGCCGACGATGCCTGGGAGGTGGGCGACGTTGACGACCTGCTGCGGGCTCTTGTCCTGGGCAAGATCGCCGATCATTTCTTCCGACGAGAAGACCATGCCCGGCACCCGCATGTTGCCCGACTGCGGGATTCGAAAGCGGTGCGCGTCGATCTGTTCAAACTCGATGGTCATGGCCGCCTCACCCGATGGTAGTCAAACATCAAACACCACGCGGGCACGGACTTGCGTTGGCCCGCGTTCCAGCGTCAGGTCATGGTACGTGACCGCCTTGATCTCCAGGCGGAGCTGGTCAAGCGCATCAGGAACGCCGAGCACGCTTCCGTGCACGCCATTGTCCGACAGCTCAATGGCCGCAGCGGTCACCAAGAAGCCCTCCACGCTACCGAGGTACAGCACCTCGGCAAGCCAGCGGACCAGGCGATCTTCGGGGTCGACCGCATCGGCGATGTGAATGTCTCGCCGCTGCACGCCCGCGAGCGTCGCGTCGTCGGTGAGCAGCGCGACCAGTGCTCGCGCACCTTCGATGAGCAGCCGCGTTTCGTCGGGCGCCCACAGCTCCACCGCGAGATCAGCGGTGTGGTCGATCGAACGATGCCCCGATGCCTCCACGCATGGAGGCTACCACCGCGTGCACTACCGCCGTGATGGATCGGGTAGCGCGTACTGGTTGTTGGTCGCCAGACCCACCAGCCGATCGGCGACGAACTCGAGCTGCTTCTGCATGGAGGGCAGCGCGAGGACGTGCCGTTGCCGTGCCTTGCGGTGGCCCATGATGCCGCCGCCGATGAACGAGGATATGACGACCACGGGCATCAGGACCTCCTCTACGCCGTCGACGATTCCCGAGCCCCCGACCATTCCGATGAACAAGCTCGCGAGCCAAAAGCCGAGCGCCATGTAACCCACCGTGCGGCGCTTGAGGGACTTGTTGAGGCGACGCCACACGAGCAGCTCGGTGCTGTTGGGCGTGACATCGACATGCACCTCGAGGTCGCGGGTGGTCCAGGTCATGGAGGCACCAAGGCGCTCCACCTTGCCGCGCGCGTGCTCCAGGCGATTGAGCTCTCGGGTGAGCAGCTCGAGAGATTGTTCGTCGAGGCGCATGGGAAGGGTGCGGCGGGTCGACAAAGAAGTCGTGAGGCCACCCTCGCCCTCTGAAGGCAACGCTCGCACGGCGGGAGCCGAAGCATCGGGGATGGCGACGGCAGCACCTGGGTGAGAGTCGACGATGGCATGGAGGTCGGAGTGGAAGCTGAGCAGCTCGGCGTCGATGGCTGAGCTTCCTGTGAACGCGAGGTCCTCCACGACGGCGCGATTGGGCAGGCTGGCCAGCGCGGGGTCGGCTGCGTTGGTGTCGATCTGTTGCTCAATCACCGTGAGCAGCGATTGCATGGAGCCGAACCGCTGCGAGGGGTCGACCGACAGCGCGCGCACGAGGAGCTGCTCGAGCCACGGCGGGACGGGATAGCGCGGACTGGCGGGCGGCAGTCGGCCGCGAACGATCGACAACGCCAGCGCTTGGGGGGTGTCGCCAGAGAACGGGCGCACGCCGTACACCGCGTGATAGAGCGCGACGGCGAACGAGAACTGGTCGCTGCGCGCATCGGCGGGCTCACCGAGGTGCTGCTCGGGCGCCATATAGGCGGGGGTGCCCACGACCTGCCCCGCTTGGGTGAGCATGGTGGCGAGCGGGTCCGCGTTGCTCGGCAGGTCGGGTCGCAGGTTTGAGCTGGCCGCGTCGGGCGGGCGGGCGAGCCCAAAGTCGAGCACGCGGGGGCGGCCGTCGTCGCCCACCAGCACGTTGTCGGGCTTGAAGTCGCGATGCACGAGGCCCACCGCGTGGGCGGCATGCAGACCACGGCCGGCCTCCACGAACACACGCAGGAGGTCCTTGAGCATGCGCGGGGCATCGAGCCAGCGGCGCAGCTCCTGGCCGGGCACAAACTCCATGGCGATGAAGCGCTGTCCCTCGTAGGTCCCCACATCGAACACGGACACGACGTTGGGATGAGACAGCCGCGCGAGCGCACGGGCCTCGGAGGTCAAGCGTTCGTCGTCGCCCTGGGATAGCTCGGGGCGCAGCAGCTTGATCGCAACCTCGCGGCCAAGCTCGATGTCGTTGGCGGCATAGACGATGCCCATGCCGCCGCGGCCGATGCAGCGCGTCAGCTCATAGCGACCGACCTGCGGCGGCGCAGAGCTGGTTCCGAACAGGCCAGACCGCACGGCGCCTCGTAGGCGGGCGAGCTCGAGCGGAGCGACGGCGGGTGGTCGCGGGGAGGACGGGGCGGGAGTAGGGAGGGCTTGCACGGGCATGGCGCTCGATCGGTTTTGATGTACCGAGCGAGACCATTTGGGATTGCGCTACGACGAAAAAACTTCGCGAAGACCAAAAAACCGCGCTCTACAGCCGCTAGCGGTCGATATGCTGGCGAATCTGGCGAGCCCAGGTGTCGAGGCGTGTCTGGGTGGGCTCAGCCCCCGTCGCCCCCGCGGCGAGGTCCGAGAGCTCCGCTGCGAGCAGCTGCTTGGCCCTGCGCAGCCGCGTCTTGGCGGTGCCGACGGGGACCCCGAGCATCTGCCCGACTTCCTGGGCGGTCATCATCTCCCAGTAGTGCAGCTCCAGCACGATCTGGTGGTCGAGCGGGATGCGTCGCAGCGCGATGAGCATCATCTGCTGGCGCTGATCATCGGCGACGAGCTGGCTGGGAGAGCTGCCGAGCTCGGCAACGGATACATGCGCGAAGTCGAGGGAAGAGGGCTCCTGGTAGCGCTGCCGCAGGTGCTTGCCGAGCACATTGCGGGCGACGCCGAACAAGAACGCACGAAAGCTGCCCTCGCCACGAAAGCTCGCCCGGCTCTCAAGGCATCCTAAGAACGTCTTTTGGATCAGGTCTTCGTGGTCGCGGTCGAGCTTGTTCTGAAAGAAGCGCACCACCGACTCGAAGTGTCGAGCGAACAACACCTCGCCCGCGTCGGCGTCCCCGCCCGCCCATATCTCGAGTAGCTGCGCGTCGGTGCGGGGGTCAGACATGGCTCTACTCCATGCTGAAGCGGAAGCCGGCGGCGCTGAGGTACCCCTGCTGCTTGCGTAGATCGGCGAGGGTCATGGGGTGCGCGCGTAGCCAACCCTCGGACAGGCGTAGCTCCAGCACGGGGCCCGCGGCGGTCAGCTCCATCGCGGGCAATGGTTGTGGCGCTCGACCCCGATTGACGGTGGTGGCCAAGCGCAGCAGCGCCGCGAGACGTAGCGCTGTCTCGCCCCCCGCGGTGCGCAGGGCTTTGAGCAGGTCGGGCTTGAGGCGGCGGCGATGGCCGCCCACGAGCGCGGCGACGAATGCTTGTTGGTCCTGCGAGAACCCGGCCATGTCGGAGTGGGTGAGCACGTACGCGCCATGCCGATGGAACCCCGAGAAGCTGATCGCGAGGCCGACCTCATGTAGCGAGCAGGCCCAGTCGAGCAGCTGGCCATAGTCGGGGTGGTGCAGCTCCCAGGCGTAGGCGACCTGCGACAGCAGTGCGCGCGCGGTCTCTCGCACCCGCTTGGCCTGCTCGCGATCGATGCCGTTGCGCTCGGTGAGCCGCTCGATCGTGGTCTTCTGTACGTCCTCGTGCTCGACACGACCGAGCGTGTCGTACAGAAGTCCCTCGCGCAGGGCACCGCTGGCGGCGGTCATCTGCTCGATGCGCAGGCTCTTGAACACCCCGAGCAAAATCGCGACGCCGCCGGGTAGCACGGAGGCACGCTCCTCGGAGAGCGCCGCGAGGGTCAGCTTGTCGGTGCGGCCTTGCTCGATCATCGCCGAGCGAAGCGAGCGGAGGCTGTCGTAGGTGATGCCTTCGCCCCAGCCGTTGGCGCGCACGATTCCATCGATCGCGTTGATCGTGCCCGACGAGCCCACGGCCGATACCCAGCCCGTCTTGCGAAAGGCTCGCTTGATCGTCTCGAGCTCGACCTGGGCCTCCGTGACCGCCTCGCGGAAGCCCTCGCGTCGCAGCCGGCCATCGCCGAAGAAGCGACTGGTGTAGCTGACGCAGCCCATGTGCAGGCTCTCGGTGCGGCGTGCCTCGAAGCGCTCGCCCAAGATGAGCTCCGTGCTGCCGCCACCGATGTCCACCACGAGGCGGCGGCCCGCGTTGTCGCTCAGGTCGTGGGCGACACCGAGATAGATGATCCGTGCTTCCTCGCGGCCCGAGATGAGCTCGATGGGGTAGCCCAGTAGCTCTCGGCCCTGGGCCATGAACTCGCGGCCGTTGCGAGCGAGGCGGAGGGTGTTGGTGCCGACGGCACGAACCTTGGCGTCGGGGATCGATCGCAGTCGCTGCCCAAAGCGTCCCAGGCACGCGAGCGCGCGCTCTTGGGCCTCGGGGGTCAGTTGCTTGTCTTCATCGAGGCCGCCCGCGAGCTTTACCCGCTCGCGCATGCGGTCGATGACGTGGAGCTGCCCGCCGACCAGGCGGGCGATGATCATATGAAAGCTGTTGGAGCCCAGATCGATCGCAACGAACTCGGGATCAGTCTGGGCGTGGTCGGACATGGCGGTGCCTCAGGTCGCCATCGTGGGCAGATCTTTGGCCACCTTGATCTCGCACGCGGTCTTCTCGCGGATTTCTTCCACGGTCACGCCCTCGGCGATCTCCACGAGGTGCAGGCCGTCTTCGTGCACCTTGAAGTAGCCGAGGTCGGTGACGATCTCGTGCACCACGCCCTTGCCCGTGAGCGGCAGCGTGCAGTGCGGAAGGATTTTGGGCGCGCCCTTACGGTTGACGTGCTCCATCGTCACGATCACCCGACGCGAGCCCGCGACCAGATCCATCGCGCCGCCCATGCCCTTGACCTTCTTGCCTGGGATCATCCAGTTGGCCAAGTCGCCGTGCTCGCTCACCTCCATGGCTCCGAGCACGCATAGGTCGAGGTGGCCGCCGCGGATCATCGCGAACGAGTCGTGGCTGCCGAAAAACGATGCCCCAGGAATCGCGGTGACGGTCTGCTTGCCCGCGTTGATGAGGTCGGCGTCGACGTTTTCTTCGGTGGGGAACGGCCCCATGCCGAGCAGGCCGTTTTCGCTGTGGAGCACCACCTCCATCCCCTCGGGGATGTGGTTGGCGACCAGCGTGGGGATGCCGATTCCCAGGTTGACGTAGTTCCCGTCGCGAAGCTCCCGGGCTACGCGTTGGCTAATCTGTTCACGTGTCAGTGCCATGGCGTTTGGTCCTTGTCGGGTCCTCGTCTGGGGTTAGGCGTCGCTGGTGGTGCGAAACTCGATCGGCTTTTCGTAGTCCGTGCCGACGATAATGCGGTCGACGTACACACCCGGGGTGTGCACGAAGTTGGGGTCGAGCTGTCCTGCGGGGACGAGCTCTTCAACCTCGGCGATCGTGATCCGACCCGCGGTGGCCATGGCCTGGTTGAAGTTGTTGGCCGTGTAGCGAAACACGAGGTTGCCGTGCGTGTCGCCCTTCCAGGCCTTGATGATGGCAAAGTCCGCACGCAAGGCGTGCTCGAGGACCTGCATACGGCCGCCGATGTCCCGTACCTCTTTGCCCTCGGCGATGGGCGTGCCGTATCCCGTGGGTGTGTAGAACGCGGCGATGCCGGCTCCTCCCGCCCGGATACGCTCCGCGAGCGTGCCCTGCGGAACCATTTCGAGCTGAAGCTCGCCCGACAGATACAAGCGCTCGAAGGTCTTGTTCTCGCCGACATACGACGAGGTCATCTTGTCGATCTGCCCGGCCTGCAACAGGATGCCCAGGCCCTTGTCATCGATCCCGCAGTTGTTCGAGATGACGCTGAGGTTCTTGGGCCCTTTGCGGTGAATGGCGGCGATGAGGTTCTCGGGGTTGCCACAGAGCCCGAAGCCGCCCGACATCAACGTGATGCCGTCGGTCATGTCCTCGATGGCCGCGTCCGCGGAGGCGTAGGTCTTATCCATGATCGGCCTGCATTGTCGGTGCTGCGGGTGGCGGCTGGCAAGCGCGGGTCTGCGCCAGCGGTGGACGAGCACAGCCCGCGACCGATGTTCAACAGCCGCTGGTTGCAGCGGTGCGGATCGCGGCGATCGCCGCCGCGTAGTCGGGGTGCCGTGCATTGGCGAACACACCCGAGCCCGCCACGATCGTGTCGATGCCGTCTTGGGCGAGCTGACCTGCGTTGCGCTCGTCCACGCCGCCGTCGATCTCGATGCGGGTGGCCAAGCCGAGCCGGTCGATCTCTGCTCGCAACGCGCGGATCTTCGGGCGCACCTGTGGGATGAACGCCTGTCCGCCGAAGCCGGGGTTGACGCTCATCACCAGCACGAGATCGCACAGCGGTAAGATCGTGAAGACGGACTCTGCGGGGGTGTGCGGGTTGAGGCTGACCCCGGCCTGAACGCGGCCCCCTGCGTGGTGGGGGAGGGCGTGAATCTGCTGGAGGTTGCGATGCAGATGCGGGCATGCCTCGACGTGCACCGTGATGAGGTCGGCGCCCGCCTTGGCGAAGTCCCCCACGTAGCGGTCGGGGTTTTCGATCATCAGATGACAGTCGAAGAACTTGTCCGTGACCGGCCGTAGCTTGCCGACGATCGGGGCGCCCAAGGTGAGGTTGGGGACGAAGTGCCCATCCATCACGTCGATGTGGATCCAGTCGGCGCCTGCGCTGTCGATGGCCTTGATCTCTTCGCCGAGGCGAGCAAAATCGGCGCTGAGGATCGATGGGGCGATGACGGGAGGCTGGGCGGCCATGGCCGCTACCTACCACGGCTTTGCGGCGGCGCTCTACAGCCCGCTGACGTAGCTCATCAACACAAAGCCGACGAAGCCGAGCAGCAGCAGCACGCCTTCCCAGCGCACGATCTTGCGGCCTGTGAAGGCAAACCAACCCGCGAACGCCGCGGCGCCGACCATCATCATGGAGGCGGTGCGGAACCGAAGCTCGACCTCGCCTGGGCTCAGCGCGGCGGCGGTTCCTGCGACCGCGAGGGCGTTGAAGAGGTTGGAGCCGAGGACATTGCCCACCACCATGTCGTCTTGGTGGCGGCGGACCCCCGCGATGGACGTGGCAAGCTCGGGCAAGCTGGTGCCGACCGCGACCAGCGTCATGCCGATAAACGCCGAGCCCACCCCGAGCTGCTCGGCGAGGTCGGTGCCGCCGAGCACAAGGAGCTCCGCGCCCGTGAGCGTCGCCAGCAGCGAGAGCAGACCGAGGCCGACTTCTTTGGCCGGGTTTATCTCTTCGTCCGTGGGTTCATCGGGATCGACCGGGTCGTTGGTTCCGAAGCCCTCGCGGGAATCCTTGCGAGCCCAACGAACGATCAGCGTCGCCGCCACCAGCATGCTGCCGAGCAAGATGAAGCCCTCGGTGCGGCTGAGGGTGAGGTCGTAGAGCATCACGGCCAGCATCACCACTGCGCTGAGCATGGCGAGGCCCTCGCGCCGCAGGATCCTCGCCGAGCCCGCGAGCGGGGCGAATAGAGCGGTCACGCCGATCACCAGGGTGACGTTGGCGACGTTCGAGCCGACTGCATTACCGACCGCGAGGTTCAGCTCGCCCTCCGCCGCGGCCAAGCCCGAGACCAATAGCTCGGGGGCCGACGTGCCCATGCCCACGACCAGCGCGCCCACGAGGATCGGGGAGACACCGAAGCGACGAGACATTCGAGCGGCCGCAACCACGAAACGATCGGCGGCGAGCGCCAGGATCGCTAGCCCTGCCATGAGCATCGCGATGCTCACGCCCATCGTGCCCGCTCCGTCGATCGTTGTGGAAAAAGCTCGGTCACTCGGCGCGGCCAGTATCGCCTCGTGACGGTGGGGCGGCCAGCTAAATCGCTAGTGGGGCGCGGCGGAGACCCGAGTTGGTCGTGGGGCGTTTTGGAACTCGGCTCTAGGGCGCGCGCGCGAGGTGTGCCACGAAGAACCCCTCCGTGCCGTCGCCTTCGGGCGTAAACGTCTGACGGCGGGTGCAGGTCCACTCCGCGCTGTGATCCGCGATGACGGTGTCGACAAGCCTGGTGCCTTCTTCGGGCGCGGGGCTGCACACGGCGTACACGAGGCGGCCGCCTGGGCGCACACGCGCGAGGTTGCGCGACAGCAGGGTGCGCTGGAGGCTCGCCCGCGCAGCGATATCGTCGAACTGCCGTAGCCAGCGGATCTCGGGGTGTCGCGCAAGGTTGCCGAGGCCCGTGCAGGGGACATCGAGCAACACGCCGTCGAACAACTCATCGTCGAGCTCGGGATGATCTTCGGCGAGATCGGTGACGATGTAGCGGTGGTCGAGCTCATCGCCCATGCGACCGCGCGCGGCGAGGTCCTCATGGTTGGCGACGTGCCGCTCATCGAGGTCGGCCGCGATGATCGTGCCGCGTCGCAGCATGAGCTCGGCGAGCTGCAACGTCTTCACGCCGAGCCCCGCACACGCATCGAGAATCCGTTCCCCCGCCTGTGGAGCGAGCCATCGCGCGGGTTGCTGCGCGGCGAGGCCCTGCACCGAGATCAGGCCCTCATCGTGCAGCGGACCATGAAAGATGTCTCCCGCATGGTGCACCCGAAGCGCCTGGGGTTGGTCCTCGACGACCTCCGCCGTCGCGCGCGGATGGTCGGCCTGCAGTCGCTGAAGGACGATGTCACGAGAGCTGCGGTGCAGATCGACGCGGAGGTCGATCGGCGGTGGCGAAGCCAGAGCGGCGGCGCGGGCCAAGGCGGTCTCACTACCGAGTTCCTTGATCCAGCGTCCCGCGAGCCAGCGAGGAATCGACCAGCGCTTGTCGAGCACGTCGAGGGTGGAGCCCTCGAGGAGCGACGCCTCGGTACTCACGCGGTTTTCCACGACGCGTGCCAAGATTCCATGCATCGCCTTGCGCAGCCCGCCACCGCCCGAGAGCGATGCGGCGGCATGGCCCGCTTCGGTGAGCACGGCATGCGGCGGGTGCTGCAGCTCCAGCAGCTCGTAGGCGCCGACGCGCAGCATCTGCCGCACCTCACCCTTGAGCTTGCCCGCTTTGGTGGCGGCGGCATCGATATGGACATCGAGGCGCGTACGGTGTCGCAGCACGCCGTAGACCATGGTGGTCAGCAAGCCGCGGTCGCGCGCGTCCCAGTCGGCGTGGCGCTCGAGGTGTTCGGAGAGCACTCGGTTGCTAAACGCAGACCGCTGCTCGATATCCCGCAGCACCCGGGCCGCAACGCTGCGCGTGTTGATCGGGCGTTTTTCCTGTCCGCGCGGTGCCATGGCGCGGGACCCTAGCAGGTCATCGGAGAAGTCGCGTCCAGTACCCGCGCAATCAAACTTGTCAGCGCTCTAGCATCAGCTATCGTCGTCGCCGCGCTTGATCGACTCGCCCGTGATGTCGATGGCTAGCGTCCAGCGGTACATCGGGATGAATTCGGTCTCTTTGAACGCCAGACGCCCTTGGGTGTCGATGACGACGAGTGCGCTCTGGCCGGCCTCGATGCCGAACGCTTCGCGGAGGCTGGGCTCATCGGGGAGGATTCGCCAGCCCTCGGGCTCGAGCCCCTGAAGGTCGCCAAAGATCACCCCGTGGGATTTCTTGATCGGGACCTGCATCGCCGACGCGGCGAGCCTTATCTCGGGGCGGTGCATCCGCTCGAAAGAGTCGGTGCGGTTGCCCTCAAAGCCATCCTCGATCCACGGGATGTCCGTGCGCGCGACCTTCTTGCCGAGGAAGAGGAACAAGCACGGCTTTTGTTTGCAGGAGTCTTGGGTGAGGTCTGCGGTCGCAAACTGCGGCGCGGGCGGGGGCTCGGGCGGCTCCTGTGCGCCTAGCATCTCCCGCAGCTCATCGAGCTCGTCCGCCTTGAAGCCGCCGCTGTGGCGCATAAGGACCTCGCCATTTTCGTCGATCACGACGAGGCCGTGGTGCCCCTTGATGAGCTTGAAGACATCGAGGGTCTCGCCATCAAAGTCGGCGTACAGCGGGTAGCGAACCTCTTGGGCGAAGAAGTCCTCGGTGAAGCGCCGCACCTTGTCCTCGAAGACCCGCATGCCCTGCGCGTCGTAGACGATGTAGCCCTTGGTGTTGTCGGGCAGCACCCAGCGGTTGAGCGCTCGGTTGACCTCTTTGCCCTGCTCCGCCCTCATGCTCTGAATGCCCTCGAATACGATGAACGATCGCTCGCCTCGCATATTGGCGACACGAAGGTCCGGGGTGTCGCCGAGCGAGGGCACCACGAGTTCATCGGGGCTCCGTTCCATCGTGGCGAGCTCGTCGGGAATCTCTTCCACGCGAAGCGCCATCCAGGCCCAGATTCCGAGGCCCACCGCGACCACCACGACGAGGCCGCCGAGCAGCTTGAAGAATGTCTTGCGGGTAAAGGCCACGTCGGCCGGGAGTATACGATCGGGGAGTGAAGACGCTTTGATTTCACTCACGGCGCCACGGTGGTGAGCGTCCCGAGCCATAGCGTGCCATCGCGGGTGCAGGCGAAGGCCGTCGATGCCGTGTTCAATAGTGGCGCGTTCGCGATGGCGACGCTGCCGCAGGCCAGCGAGTCGACGGTGGTGAACTCGGCGATGTTGCCCACCGCGTAGACCACATGAAGCGGCGCGGCGTCGCCATAGGGCACCAGGAAAACGGTCAGGCCATCGACGGAGCCCGGCGCCACTTCGCCCGAGATGAGCGAGAACTCGGGGAGGTCTTTGGCGGGCAGGGACGTCGAGCGGAGCCCGTTGCCGCCGCTGTCGTCCATGAAGCTCAGTCGCACGCGGCCGCTTGATTGGGTGGAGATGCCCGCCGTTGTCCGTGAGCCGAACGCCCCCACGACCGACGCGATGGGCAAGGTGGCGAAGGCCAGGTCGTCGGTGCCCGCGGCGATCTCGGTGTCGCGGACGCGCAGAAATCCCGACGTCGGATCGAGCTCGACGAGTCGGGCTTGCGTGCGGTCGACTCGGATTGAAAGAGGAGCGGGGCGCCCGGTTGCCGCGGCGATCGTGTCGATGGCGGGGCCTAGGGCGTCCACGTCGACGAGATCGGAGCCAACGCTCAGTCGTTGGGATGGGTCGAGGCCGTCGGCGCGGGGCTGCACTCTGGCGTGAACGAGGGCTCGATCGCCGGGTCGGGGTGACTCGGCATCGCGGGGAGCCAAGAGCTCTACGAGCAGTCGATCGCCGAGCAGCCAGGGGCGGCCGAGCTCGGCCCACTCGGTAGGCTGCGTACCCACGGCTTCATCAAGCGTGAGCGAGGTCGAGGGCGGTGCCGTCTCGGCGAGCGCCTCCCAGCGCTCATCGAGGATGTCGATGCGGGTGCCGGGTGTGCCGACGCGCCAGGCAACCCGTGCACGACCCGGATCGTCCGCGCTCTGGTCGTAGCGCTGCGCGGCGACGGGGAGCACGCGTTCATCTGCCCCGAGCACCAGGCCAGGGAGGACGACGGTGCGTCGTGCCTCGGGGTCCCATCCGTCTTCCGTGCGCGGGATGAGGTGGAGTCGCGGTTCGTCGGCGGAGCTGTCCAGCGCGATGAGCAGGGCATCGTCGCCGTCGCCCATCACGAGCAGGCGCTGCGCGGGCAGTCCCGTGTCCTGGTCGATGCTGCTCTCGGGGAACTGGCCGAGCGTCGGACCGATCTCCACGGCGACGACGGCTGACTCATCGTCGCCCGTGCTGTCGGCCGTTCGCAGCGATAAGCCGTGGTCGCCTGCGACCATCGACCCTCGGACATGCAAGATGAGCTCATTGGAATCGAGCTCGCCGATCGCCGAGCCCTCGCCCAGCGGGCCAAAGCTATGGCCGTCGATCAGTACTTCGGTGACGCCAGGAATGATCCCGATCACGCCCAAGGTGAGGTCGGAGGTGCGCGTCGTGGGGAACAGTACCCGGCCACTGGCGGGCTCGGTGAAGCTCGGGTGCGGCGGTCCGCCGCTGTCCTCGCTGCCGCCTTCGGCCGCGTCACTCGTGCTGCTCGGGTTGTCGTCGCCCCCGCATGCTTGGGTGACCAGCAGCGGCAGTGCGAAGGCCATGGCCGTCGTTGGCCAGTGGAAGCCGCGGGGCATGGCGTAGACGGTAGCAGGTCAGCCCGACAGGGCCGTCCAAACCATCACGATTGCGACGCCGTGCAAGGCGCCAAGGCCCAGCGCTGCGGCTGCGAGGTGGCGCGCGGGCGTGAACAGCCGAACGAGCGCGCATAGGGCCAGGCCCACCGCGAACGGGGCGAGCATCGTCGTGCGTCCGGGCAGCGCTCCGTCGCCCAGCACCGTCTCGCCACCGACAAAGAGGAGCACCAAGGCCGACCACCAGGCCACGCGCTGACCGACCGCGAACAGGCCCTGGCGGTGGGTGTAGGCGCCAATCGCGGTGGTACGCAGGCCTCGCCCCATCGCCCGTACGCCGCGGTTCGCCAGCGGAATGGCGCGCTGCACGAGTCCCGAGATCGCGACGAGGAGGGCGGAGAGTCTGTCGGCGCGCGTGGGCGTGGCCATTGGGGGCGAGGGTGGGCCGAACCGCGGGCGCGGAGCAAGTTTTTGGCGGGTTTGCCTGCGCGGGGCGACAACGCGGCATACTTGGTGGGAGTGCTCGCTTCATTGTTTCTCGCCACCGCTCTGGGTGCACCCGCGCCGCCGCCCACCCCTTGGGCGCGTGCGGGGGGGCGAAGCTGGTGGCGCTGTCAGGAACTCGAGCGTGTGGCGCGAAACGCCAACGATGGCAACGATCCGCGCGGCACGGATGAAGCCAGCGCGCAGGGGGTTTGGCAGCGAGCCGCGGCCGAGTGTCCCCACGCCGTGCAAGTGCTGAGGCTCGCCGCCGAGGCGGAGATCGTGCACTCGGGTGGGTTGGTCGAGAGCCTGTTCCCCGAAGATGGACCGAGCAGGGGGGCCGTACCCGAATCTGCCCAAGACGTGATCGACGAGCGTCGGAAACGCTTGCTCTTAGCCGAGGCGTGGCTCAGTACCGCGATCGCCGAGAGCCATCGTCGCGATGCTCGACCACCCAAGGGCGCGCTCTACTATCGTGCGTACGCCCGCACGGCACTCGGGGACTTCGAGGGAGCGCGGCAGGCTCTGGCCGAGGCGATCGAGGCTGCCGATGTGCAGACATGGCGGGCACAACGGATGGGGGCATTGGCGGAGCTGTTGGCGGGCGACCTCGATCGCGCGCTGCGGCTGGCCCAGCGTGGGGTTGTGAACGCACCGACGAGCGACCGCAGTATCTCGCGGTACATTCGGGCGCTCGTCCTCGACCGCTCAGGAGCTCCCGACGCGGCTCGGGCGGAACTGCTTGCCTTGCGTGCTCAGGCGGGCGTGTTTCCGCGGCTGGCGATGGAGAGCGTGCTCCCGGTCCACGAGGTGATGTTCTCCCGCGCGCTCTACCACCAGGCGCATGGCAATCGCAGTGCGGCGCTGCGACTGTGGCAGGAGTACCTTGAGCGGCCCGAGGTCGCGGAGCCTGAGCGCGTGCTGGCACAGCGGCATCTGCAACAGCTCCAAGCCCCCGTGCCCCCTGCGGGCGGGCCCTAGAGCACTGACCGGTTTGATTCCACGCGCCGAGGTGTGTCTGGGCGGCTTCCTGGCGTCGTTGTTCGGCGCTCGT